>CAWUFW010003614.1:1510000-1768203 GCA_963921515.1 Calotriton arnoldi
TATTCCTCATGTAATTTGCCTATGCTCTAGGCTGTTTTCTACCTTGAGTATGTACCTCAGACTAAATTTAGCCTAAAGAATTACACAACATATACTTAGCATTTTCTGTTTAAATATCTGATGTGCTAAAGTTCACTGTTCAATTTTTAAGTGAATGCCTTTTCTAATGCATCATACGATCTACCAGTGGAGCTTCACATCAAACATTCCTGACTTTGTAGTTTGGATACAGTGGCGGCTCGCATAGGGCGTGCTGCGGGGCGGCGGGGCAGGGGAGGGGGTAGTAAACTTGGACATGCGACGGAACGGAGGAACGTAATAATGACTTTCCTCCATTCCATCGTATGTCCGAGTTTACTACCCCCCCCACCCTGCCCCTCCCCCGCCCCGCCCCACCGTCCCGCAGCACACCCTATGCGAGCCGCCACTGTTTGGATACTTGTAAAGGGTTTCATGTGTATGCTCTTAGCAGCAATATTCCACTGTTACTACAATTCTGAAGTAAGCTGCGTAGTGGTTGATGCGTGCCGCCTAAAATTGACGTATGCTGTGTCCAATCTTCATATAAATGCCTGATCTCGAAGACTAGCTGAATCCACATGTATTGTACGGGGTTGTGGTAGGATTTTGCAGCAGTCACGAGCTCTCTTTCATCATGTGCTAAAATGTCTCTGACGTGAAGAATCTTAAGAAGAAGACATTGCTTTTGAAGAAAGCTTAAGGCACACATGCGTTCCGTATCTATCCGTAAACCATTGCCTATCTACAACAAAACGTTGTGTTTCTATCCTTAAATCCTACAACTGGTTGCTTAATATTGACGTACAAATGTGACGCAAGATCAATGCTTGGATCAACTGGATATGTGGCATTTCCCAGGATGGCTAAATTTAGGAACAAGCATTACCATTTGACTTACTATTAAGGAATTACAAAGGGAAGCAGTCATGAAACAACGGTGAATCAGCAGCGTGAATATAGACTGAAATACAACACTTACCATAACATATCCACTGAAAGGATGAGTGATCGCGTCCACAGTGCATACGATCATTTTGCATCTGGAAAATCATTTGAAAAGAAAGTAGATGCAAAAACCCTTCTTCAGGCGATGGCAAACTAACTTTACTATTTTATTCCATGTTAATAGATTTCGTGTGCACTCGCTATCTACAGCTATGCTTTTTTTCTTCAAAATAAATGCATTTCCTAATAATGCAGCAAAAACATAGGAAGAAGACGAAACATGTCATTAAGTATGTAATAATGCTTCCCAAGCAACTCCCACTTCCAATGAGAACATAAAAATATGAATAAATGTTGCCCATGAGGAAGACTAGGTCCTTTTCTTTCATCTACATGTAAATTAAAAAAGATGGTGTATACAATCAAACTTCCTTAAGCACCTTCCCTGCGTGTATGCAATCAGTGGGGGCTCTCGCTAAGGGCATGGTTGCTGGCAGTTGAGCCCAAAGCAGTTTCTTTCAGGAGGGTGCAGTTTTTCCTGCTTGTCATGCTTATTTTCTTAAAAAATGCCAGAACCAAAGGGAGGGCTGACATTGCAAGGCTATTTACTTATTCCATATTTATTAATGTCTTGAGATCAAACAAATGACTGCTGTGGGGTTCGTGTATCAGGTACTCTAAGGTTTGCATTGCTTCTCCTTTTATTTCTCTCTCACAGGGCCAACTTACATCCAAAGTCATCAACACCACTTTAACGATAAGCATTGAGCACAACCCGACTCCTAATGCCTACAACATACTCCAAGTGATCCAGTTGGATAAGCATTTGTCACCCTAAAAGCACATCCACATGAAATTATGTTCATACTTGTCCTATATCAACAATATGCATATGACCCAACCCCTCAAACCATCAAGCACAAACAGTCCTCAACCCCTAATGTTTCCTCAGTCTTTGTGACCTGAATAGTACATATGTTCATGTTTTTCTGAAACAACTAGATCCTCTCATCAACTAACATATCGGGAACATGTTAACTATCAGACCCACACACGCACACATAAAATGGCATCAAAGCCGCCTCGTAGGCATGGATGCGTCAAAGCACAACAGCTTCTTGAAGCAAAACAATTAACAGCGGTACACTCCAGCAGAAAGGCAATGTCTCTCAGCATATTCATCCATGCCCATGATGCTCCACCCAGATACATGATAGTTTGAAGTTGGCCTATATCCAGTGCAATCCATCACTAAACATTGCATTACTGTATCCCTAACCTTGGTTTCCACTACCTGTGCCTCACCGCTAAACAATAAGAAACACTACCAAATACATCCCTATAGACAACTTTGACTTCAGTCAATGAGAATCCCCAAATGTTAAAAAACGAGCAGATTCAGAAAGAAGTTTGAGACATACAAATAGTGGCAGCAAGCAATAAAAGTGTTAGTATCGGTTATCATAATAAATAACGTGTGCCCAATCCTGTCAATGCTCTTTGTTTGCAACAATCACCAAGGGACTTTTTCTTTCATTTCATTCATCTGGGATGACTGGTTGCCTGTTGCCTTCCTTAGTAGACTGATAGGTTGAGGATAGGGATGTGCTGTTGCTGCAGCAATAATAACATGTCATTGTGTTCTGTCCGAGCAAAATAAAATCACATATTTTGGAAGGACTGAATGAGATGTATTGTTATAGGGTATGTGCTCTTGGCATCTATCTGTTGTACCACAACTGCACTGGATGTATGTAGGAAGGTCTTGTCAAAGTGCTCTGCTAGATGTTTTTGGGGTATTTTATTGTTCTTGGATCCTGGTGGGAACATTGTACTGTTGACACGCAAGTCCAACGTTCTTCCTCCACCGGATGTTGAACTGGCCTGTTGTTTGTTCCACAGAGTGGGTATTGCCATGCTGGAAACACACAGCAGAAAATGCGGCTGATATTGTGATTTATAATTGCTTCTACTGATGAAGCATCACCAGCAATCATGGTTCTGATACGTGGAATCATACAAGTGCTTATTGTTACCAGCTTTAGTTGTGGCTGAGAAAGCTGGAGAAATCTATGCTGCATTGACAGCCTTTTCTTTTCATGGTATATCAAGTTGCCATTAGGCAATTTTATGCACTGTAGGTTAATCCACACACTGGTGTGAACTTTAGAAAGGGCATTCCCAAAAACGTGTTTTAATGACTGTTTAGAGATGTTCTGCACACTAATTTAGAAGCACAATTCAATTAATGGTCAGCATGCAAATTTAAGCATTTTTATTACCGATAATATTAGTGATATTGCTTGACCTCCGAGCTGCCTTTGACACAGACAACAATCCTACCTTCATACACACTTTGGAGTTTTTAATGGGATTCCCCAGCAATGCCCTTCATTGGTACTCCTCCCGCCTACCTTTCCAACCAACAAACGTTTGTTCACATAGTATTAATATTTCTATCACTTGCAGAGCCCCCCGTGTTCCATACTGTTTCCTGTTATATTCAACTTCTTCATGGAGCCACTTGCTGCTCTTCTCGCAGACAACAGCATCAAGATTCACCAATATTTTGATAATATAAAACTCTACTTGAAAGTGTCCTCTGCTTCATGCATCTAACACCTCAAATATTACCTGCACATCATCCAGACTCGGACGTCCAGCGCCTACCTGAAGCTCAGCACAACCAAGATTGATTTCTGTTTATTTCCTCAAAACAACAAACAAACAGTACAAACCTGGCTCAATTAAATGAATCCCGACTACTTCGAATCCCAACTTTCATTGAATTCAAAGTCACTTGGATTCACCCTGGACTCCAACCTCACCCTGAAGGAAAATATTGGCAAAAAACAAAGATGGCCTGGTCCCAGCTCTCTTTTCTAAAGAAAGTGAAACAATTTCTTTCAGAAAGCAACTTCTAAACTGCTGTTCAAGCCCTTGTACTCTTGCATCTGGATGATGGTAATGCTTTGCTGCATAGAATCCCAAACTCCATACAGGCACCTTAAGGGCATGCAGCATGTCTCATCCAGGGCCTGAAGAAACATGATCACATCACCCCTTTCCTGAGGGAACTGAATCGGCTCCCCTTGCTAGCCCACGCCTCTTCAAAAACCAGCTGCATCATTTACAAAGCCATCAAGGCCAGCACCCTTTATTATATTGCAGATAGCCTCACCATCTCTGGTGATTCTCGGCACAGTCAGGACACTGTCAGATTGCAGTCAAAGAAGTGTAAAAAAAAAAGGACAAACACAAGGCAGAAGGCCTTTTCCATCTATGCATCCAGAATTTTGAAAAACATCCACAGATCGATCACACCAGTGCTGCTCCAATTTAGGAAAAAGTTGACGACTCACTTCTTTAAAGAATACTATGTTACAATGCATTAACCGTCCACAACCCAGCTGCCTCTCCTATCCCTTATTGACATTATTCTCGTCTTTGACCCTGTACTGCGCCTGCCTGCCTTTTGACTAAGTTTGCGCTATATAAATACCATATAGATACAAATATATACACACACACATATATTACACAGTGGTGGTCACCACTTTATAGACTGAGTTTACATAGGAAATGTATTTTTTGTTTTGCTAATAACTTTGGCGCAGTTTGACAAATCGTCACAACACTTTCCAAAACAAAGGTTCATCCACCTCAGCTCTGTTGTGGAACATTTCTGGGTGACCCATTCAGCAGGGGCCAAGAAAAAGGGTGCCAAAACAGGTTTTAACCATGCAATTTCCAAACACACTTTAGGCAAAGCCGCAGTAAAACGGCTCAATGGAATTACACCAAATTTGGCAGAAACCTTGATCTTTACCCTGAAAGCATGTTTTCTGTGATTTGGTGTAAGTCCATTTTGTTGTTTTTGAGAAATTAAGGTTAAAATTGTACAGATATTTCAGGTCATTGTAGTGCCACGGGAGCAGAAGGTCAAATATAAGATCTGATTTTAGTACTTAGTACTCAGTCTCTGTGTACTGATAAAAAATTAAACATATGGGGGGCAGGGTAGGGATGCCGTGACCCCCTAGGCCTGAAGTAACTATAACGTGTGCACTCGCCATGCAGTGCTTGTGACCTTACATATTACATCATTTATGACATGTTCTAGGACATCTTTGATAACATCACTGATGACATCTGAAATTACATCATTGATGACAACACTGTATGTGGCGGGGGCGCGAGTTATAGTTACTTTAGTTAACTATAACTGCCAAATTTCAGTAGTTTTTAGAGTTTAAAATGTTACTTTTAACAGCACTTTAACCTTTGTTTTGTAAGTGAATTTATGAGGTTTTTTAATATAAAGTAAGATATTATCCAGCAGTGGTTTCTGCTCGAGGACCTCGGGGCTCCACCCCCTTTACTTTCACCCCTAGAGCCGGTCAAAATTAAAGCAATCAGTTCACATATAACTATTTTTTCTTTTAATAAAACATGTGCACACACTTTTTGATGGCTGGCTGAGGGGCTGATGCACACTGCCACTCACCATGCGTATTGCCCATAGGCTGCCCAAAGTCTAGAGTATTTTCCAGGCTTACGATCTCACTATTCTGAGGCCTGTGAGGTCATCAGCTCGGCAAAGACAAAGCCTTGTAGACCAGTCTCCACCCCCTGATGACCTGGGGATAAAATTAGCCCTGGGCGTTTTACACTGAAGGCCTGTAGCTCTGGGGCTTCCTGTCAATCAGGGAGTGGAGAGCATGGGTGGGGTTAAGACTGCAGGCAGGCGGGAAGCCAATAAATTGTGGCTGTGCAGTTGTCTTCAAGAATTTTGAAGACACACTTTGCAGACTCGAGGTGTCTTCTTCCCACACTGCAGTTATTGCAGGACGCCATTTCCAGCTCTAGCAGACTCATGGCTTGGAGCAAAGGTGCACACTGCAGATGCCCTGCGCAGTCTAAGGTTGAAGGAGTCTCCTTGCTTGATGCTTCTCTCCAGCCCAGACAATGCCTCTCAGCCCCCAACCCTGTGAGTGAACCAGCTGCTAAATAGAAGCAAACTTTGCAGCTAGGGAAGTAAGTAAGTGACTCGCTCGGGCCCGGCCTCTTTGATGGAAGCAAAGCAAGCAATTCAAGCAATGTTTACTGCTGTGGTATGACCTTTCCACAAGGCTCTCCGTAAGCTGTGGTAGATGCTCGCTATATTGCTGTTCCAAAGCTGCACACTTAGCTAGTATATACTATGTGAGAGGCTGTCGCTAAGCTTCCGCTGTGAATGCTATGCACATTGCTTTCATTTTGCTGTACGTTGTGCTTCAGAGTAACATATTTTATGCGTGTGTCATCCCCACAACAGCTCATATATTACTATGCCCCAGTTGTAAGATGCAAGCTGCTCATTGTTTGGAGGTCTAGGTCTCACTGGTGGGAGGTAACTATTACAGGGCCTGCCTCACTGGCCAGAGTGTTCTTTCTAATGCAGGAGGGAGGTGATGCTTCGCAGTGTGCTGATGGAGAGTTGCATATGTTTTATTTTTATGTTGCACATGATCATCTCAGGAAAATGCATAAATTATTGTGTTTGGATGTTGGACACATCATTTTCTTACTTTCTTTTTAAAATCGGGAGGGAGGAATATGAATTGTATAAATGCAGTTTTAACAAACATGGAGAACAATTCTTTAGAGTTCAATGTGGCGTGCTATTTTAAGTGGCTGATGTTGTCCTTGTAAACAAAGGTGTGCTTGTGAAAGATGTTATGACTGGCATGTTTCCTTTATGGGGAAAGGTTGTGGCGCTATTGCCAGAGCTGCCGACTAGGAGTGGGGAACTTGGATCGAGTCCCGAAATCTTCTCAACATACTGTGAATCTGGGCAAATCACTTATTCTCCCCATGCCTATAAAAAATGAATGTGTCCTTGTTTAATGTAACTGATGCTCATGTAAAGTGCACCAATACCTTCGGTTGAGTTCGTGCTATATAAAAGCTGCAAAAAAAACATAAAATATAGAGTGAGAATGTCAGAACTGACTTATTCAAAACACATTTTCTGTTCATTTTTCAAAGGACACATCCAGCTATTCCTTTACAACTGATTTGGGGTCATACAACTAGATCTGAACTCGGGAAGGCCGTGAATGATTTAGCTGTGCAGGGTTTCCTTCTCGTTTTGAGCAAATGACTGTTGCATTTGGTTTCTCCACGAAGTACCTTTGATTAATCATAAAATTAATGTATGCATCTCTGTTAAAGCTTTTACCTATGCCCCTTGCAGTGCTGAGCGTGCATGATAGTTTTCTTTTGCACATGCCATGCCTTCTCAGTAGGATGGTGGTACCTGGCTGTTTGAACAGCCACCTAATTAAAACTTGTCTCTCAAAAGCCTTTAACTTCAACTCAGATGTTTCTGTTTAATTTTATCACGACTATTGTTGTGCTCAATTCCTTGCTGATTTCCTTTGGCATTTTTATGCTGCAGTGCAAAAATCTGCCAAAATAATGACTTCCATTAAGCTGGAAACCACCGAGGTAAAATCAGCTATTGCTTTTTGTTCTTTTTATTTTAAAAAATTGTGCTACTAAATACATTATAATATCCCATTTAAAAAAAAAAAGAAATTGCACAGGGTATTGTGACTGGCCTCAAGAAATGCAGTGCCACCCTAAGAAATGCAGTGCCACCCTAATGTGAACCCCCCCCTTCTCAACTCCAGAGCCACACCACTCTCAAACTTTACCAGCCGCCACTGATATTATCATACCTAACTATACTGTCACTTTAACCTTTGGTTTTTTTCCAGTGAAAATATATAGTATTGTTTAGAGGAGAACCTCGGAAGCCAAGGTAATGTGAGAGAAGTGGATTTTCAAGTCTTTACTGAATGTGGAGGGTAAAATATATGCACATTTGGCAGAGGAGGGTGTAATATCCGGAAGGCAGTTCCTGTGGCGCAGGGGGTGCCACTGTTCCTTATGGGGCTGTATTCAGTCTAATGCTGTCTGTGAAATTTGAGCAACACATTCCACAGGTGCCCCCACCATTGTTTTACCACTCCACCAAATATTGTGTTCCCAAGAAAATTCGGAAAAACCTAAATATGCCTCTTTGCTTCTACCAATGTTTACCATATTTATCACTTCGCCTGGGACACGTGACGATATTGGAGCTCACTGGGCTCACGCAGGTATAATGCACAAAACAGCTCATGCCGCCATTGTTCAACATGCTCAAATTGAATCAAAGCTACACGAGTTACTGGAATGCTCACCTTGTGTGATTATATAGGATGCAGCGATTGCGAGAACTGATGTGGCTATTGAATGTGAATGAGAAAGAAGTGGCATTAGAAATGCGCAAATTCTGAGAGCTTTTATGTCAATGACGAGGTTCTTTGCCTGGTTTTTAGAAACTGGTAATATTAACTATTTATTATTTGTTCCTATTAAGTGAATAATAAACGAATAATAAGCGCACAATAAGCTATCAATAATACAAAATAGCAAAAGAAGTAATATGTGTGGAGAATGTGTAAAAATAAGGAAAGAAAATGGCATTTAACATTCCTTTGTTGCATTCTCCTCTGAAAGTAGATTGTGTGTGCACAAAAACGAATGTGCGCCACTATCACGCACTCGGAATACAGAACGGGCTTCCGTAACTTGCTGCTCTTTATAATGTCTTGTAAAAGTAAGTCGAAAGTACACGATGACACGAAGTTAGAGCGAAGTGCTTCGCAGACTCCATTTATCCCAAGGTCGAATTAGCATGTTCTGGCTGTGAGGTAGATAAAATCTGTATCAAGGCTGCTTTGTGAGAGGCCACTAAAGGTTTACAGTTTATAGGCTCGCAACAAGTGCAATCTAATTGAGGAAGATGGGCTGTACAGATACTAATACAATGTGCCTTGATGGATTCAGTACTTACGCGCTCTTTTATGTGCAAGGAGATTCAAAGTACGACGTAAACTGCCTTTAATAGGTTTCCCATAGGTTTGCCCTTAATTTCCTGTTTCCTGCGTCTTACCGTGTGTCCGGCAAGGCCAGTCTCTTTGCTTCTGTAGCCACTTATCGCTCTTCAGGTTACTGGACTTTTTCCTCTTTTTTCTTGCTTGGTTGCTGTTTTTACCCTCTGCTTAGTGGCCCACCTCCCAAGGGTGGCAGTTAGAATTATACTTGCAGCAGAGTTAAAGCACATTGTAGCCAGTGCCGTCTTAAGACATGGGCACGCTGGGCAGTTGCCGGGGGCCCCGCGAGCACAGGGGCCCCATGCAGACCAGAATGTAACACTATTTTCTGTTAAACATTTTTATTCCTGTGAGTAGTTGTGTAGGCAGGGCCCAGGGGCCTATATATCTGTTAAGAGGGCCCTGATTGTAGCATAGAAAGACTACATTGCCTCTTCAGAATTATTGTTCCTGCGACTCCACTTAATTCCAGCCTAGTCAACCAAACGGCCCTACCCCCTTCATTCGCCATTGTATCCTCCCATAGCCCGTTCTCTGTGGGAAATTCACATCGATACATCATGTGCTTACCATCCAATATTGCACAAAATGGGCTAGGCCACCTTTATGTCCCGTGCACCTGGCAATCGTACCAAATGCTGGTAACTACTGGCTTTAGGCCGTGATGGCCTAAATGCCCAGAGGGTGTTGTAGATGCTTGGAAGCTGGCAAGGAGAACAACTCATTCATACAGGTGCAAGGCAGTCTTGAAAAGTCTGATCAACAGGCTAATGCTCTCTCTTGGCGGGGAAGGACCAAGAAGTCTTGGATCAGAGCAATTCCAGATCTTTTCTATACAGGCACTTTTAAAGAGGATTCTCTTGGTTACCAGACTCTAGCAAAGTTCCCTTCTCTTGCCAGATGTACAATCATTTGGCAGGCCCTTTTAACCAGGCGTACAGCACTGATTAGCTGGTAGGTCTTTGAAGATGTCATCAGTGTTATGGACCGATGTAGGAAATCTTTGATTTCTGTTACTTTGTTTGGTAACGCACATAAAAGGAAATTGTCCATGGTCTGTGTAATCTAAGTACGCCACGTTGATGTTGGTTCCATTGTGGGAGTTAATGAATTTTTAGCATTGCCAACGGACAACAAGAAATAATACCTTTTCCTTCAAGTAAATCAGTGTCACTAATAGAGAGGAATTAGAGTCCCTTAAACACAGCCAAATCGCTAATTTCTTCTCAGAATTCAGATTTAACCACCTATCTTTCATGCATGTACTTACCTTCAGGAGACCATCCAACACAAGATAAAATTGCTTAGGGGACCAGTCTATGAAATGTAAATCTGGATGTCACGGATGTATGTTGGACACATGATCCCAGTTTAAGACATTATGTTTAAAATAGAGTGAGGGAATTTATAAACACTGTGGAAAAAAGTTTAGCATTCCGTTGAATTCTACAGGAGATTTAAGCAGTCATAGCAGTAAAGTTGTGCAATCGATTTTCACCATTTTCCTAAAAGGAAATGTTGATCAGTTTTAGTGAGTGGGAGTTCCACTACTGAGAGGCCGTCACTCCGAAGAATCTGCTGTCAGAGTGGGTTTTTTATGTTTACAAATTACTAGTAGCTTGGTTTTGCAAAGAAAATTCAGTGTCTTAGTATAAGGAAATGCCTCTTTTTGCATGTTCACCCCCAGATTTTTGGACTGCTGCTACTGGTTTTTTGACTCTGAGAGTGCATTGGAGCCTGCTAATCAGACCTCGGTGCCAATGTTCTAACCCTATACAAAAGTATGTTAAATTGGATACATCCAACTTACTTATAAGTCCCTAATATATGGCACCAAGGGCATGTGAGGCCAGGGCTGCAGCACTGTTTGTGCCACCCTGCACATGACAAGGACAAAATAGACCCCAGCCTGCCATTTTAGACTGAGAGGGCAGTGTGAATATAGCATGTTACTACGCATGCTATCACATCGCGTTCTATTACAACACGTTCGTTACAACGACCGCGTTGTTAGAACGCGATACCTTTACATCGCAAGTGTTGGACTTGGCCCTTTTTGCAGGGTCATCCCTGAACTTTTTGCCTTCCTCCTGACCTGGTGTTGGTGGTTTTAGGACTCTAGGCACTTTATCACTGCTGCCCAGAGTAAAGTGCATGTGCTCTCTGTGGTAAAATGTGGTAAGATTGGTCTACACCTGTTTGGCTAATTTAATTTACCTATCAGTCCCCAGTAATGTGGTATCTCATATACCCGGGGCCAGTAAATTAAATGCTACTGGTGGGCTTACAGCGCTGATTGCGCCACCCACCAAAGTAGCCTTTCAAACATGTCTCAGGCCTCAGCCATTGCAGGGCCTGCGTGCGCAGTTTACTGCCACTGTGACGTGGCACATAAAGTGGTGCCACGTCTGTGACTTCCCTTTTACTACATGTCAGTCACCCCTACGGTAGACCCCAGCTAGCCCTATCGGCAGGGTGTACTGTAGGTAAAAAGTAGGACATGTGCCTTAACTGTGTGGCATGTCCTGGAAGTGACAAACAGTCATTTTGGTTTCTCACTACTGTGAGGCTGCCCTCTCATAGGAATGCATTGGGGATTCAGTGAAATGTGCTTCAGTGGTAATTCCTGATCTGAGAGGAGTAGCGGGATCAAGTTTGGTATGTTTGGAATAGTGGTAGTAAATGCTGCGTAATGGTGCACGCAGATTTATTATCACTATTTTAGAAATGCCACTTTTTAGAAGTGGGCATTTCTGTGTGCTATGTGTCTTTATGCCTGCCTGATGTGTATTGCATGTCTGGCTCTGGAGTGACAGGGACTGGGGAGGTGCAGTGGCTCCAGAGGGGCCAGGTGAGGCAGCGCTATCCTGAATGGGACTGACCTGCATTTGGAGTAGTGGGAGTAGTCCCTGACCCTGAATAGGTCTGTGCCTGCCTGGGACAATGCTGGCTCCTCCCCCCTGTGGTGTGTCTGGGGCCAGAGCCTACACTTACAAAGAAGGTTGTGGAGCCCTGTAAATAAAATATTAAGTGCCCCCCAGAACTGGTTTGAACTGGGAACCAAGCCCTATGCCAGGGCAGAACAAAGGACACAAGTAGTATAAGTATTGGGGCTGTTTTGAACGTGGCGTCCGAGTTGGAAGACGTGACCACTTATCACGGTGGCCGCACCGCTCGATGCTGGAAACATAATCGTAACTTATGGAACTGGCGTTAAACATGGAATAATTATATTCCTATCTGGTTTTGCACTATTGAAGGTGTTGATATTTTCGAATTCTGGGTCAATCTTTCTGTTACGAACTATTATGAATTATTATCATCAATTACCACCTTCTGCTAATTGATTGGCATTGAGATCTATTAGGTCTGTTATCAAACAGTGTCTGGAGACGATTTCTGTACATTATGAATCACAGAGTGTTATTACCTTGGCGTGAGATATATATATACTCGTTCGTTATCATTTAAGCCCTGAGGAAGTTCCAAAAACTATTGGTTTTGAGGAACGAAACGCATTGGCTGTCTTTGTGCACCATTGTCGATTTTGAAATAAAAGACGAAAAGAAAGAATATAAATTTGGACTTTTGGTATTATGTTCAGTGCACCTCCATTTGTTCAAAACGCTGTGAAAATCTGTAACCAGAGGCACCAAAAGGTGATAGGTGCTGGGGTTTTGTGCACGACAATCCTGATAAGGCAGCAGTGAGATAGTGAAGTGCTAACGTATTGGTCAGTCACCTTGTATCTATTTTTGGTTTATAAGTATTGGGGCTGTGACCCCATGTGATGTGCTGTGTGCTGGCTTGGAACTGGTGGCCGGCAGGCTGCTGGACCGCCAGGAGGAACCGCCACTGGGGATTGACCTGCTGTCTGCTGGTAGGGGGAACTTCAAGGACTTCCCCTCTGCTGTGGGACCCAGTGTGCTGGCCTGCCTGTGCCCAGCGCTGTGCACTGTTTGGATCCAGCACGTGGTGAGCACTGGAAATTCACCCTGCTCTTCCTCCTGCTGACCGTCTTTTTTTAATTGGGGAAAAGAGTGTGCAGAGCCTTCTGATGGCTGAACCAAAAGCTCAAGGTGAGCGTTCTAACTTGTATGTGGCCAAGTGCCCGGAGCTGCGTGTGGCCGTGCAGCGTGTGAAAGGCTGCACCATCTGCCCGACAGTCGACGGAGACCTCGCTCCATGATTCTGTGAAGAATCGGAAGCCAGCCGAGGAGCGCCTGACCTGGGGCGTGGCCGAGCGTAGGGGGCAGCGCCAAAAGGGAAGTCAGGCAAGCCTCCTGCCTGGAGGTGGGCGGGGCTCCCGTGCCAGTGAGAGCCCCGCGTGTGCTCGGAAGAAAGAAGAATGGGGACGGCGGCCCGAGTCTACCCGATCCGAAGGGCCGGAGCACCGCCATTTGCAGCGTCCCGCCAAGGAATACAGGAGCCAGGCCATCTGTGCAGCGGACGGCTGCGACTTTACCTGCCCAGCCCCCAAGGAGTGGTGAGTGGGGCTGGACTCTCTCGGAGTGGGCTCTGGTTGCTGTGAGGGGGGGCATCGTCCGTGTGGGATCAGGACAGAGGAGGGGGAGCAAGATGTCGGCTTCCCTCCCGAATCGACATCCGAGACCGGGGGAGGTCTCGTGTGACGAGGAGGCTGTTTGGGCCTCCGTTGGTCCCCGCCAATATAGGCCAGAGTCGCCGTAGTGTTGCTCTGAGTTAGGAGCAAGTATTGGATTTCACAGCTGCACCGCCAGATCGCGGCAGCTGCTTGGGGACTACACACTGGCCGAGCCCCGACCGTGACAACGGGGCAGTGACTATGCCTTCTAGGGGGATTGTGGCCCCTGCAGCTCTGGGCCTGATGTATTTACACTATGTGCCCACCAAGGGTGTTTACTGAGGTACATTCTGCCAGCGTTATGCTTGCAATGATGTTTATGCCATACTGACATGGTTATGATCTTGCTAAGGTGGCTATGCGTAATGTGCTTAGGCTATAATGGTAAGGTGTGCACCTAGTAAGTGACTAAAGTGCACTGCTAATGATTTGGGGCACTGTTACTAATTAGGATGTTTGGCCTAATATGTTTATGCTAAGTGTGCCTTTACCAGTAGTTACTGGTCGTTTTATTACTTACCTGTTCAAATGGTTCTGACAGTGGCCCGATTGGCCCTGTCCTGTATATGATCCCCTGTAAAGTATTACCTAGTGCCAGGTGGCACAGTGTACAGATGTGATTACGTTCTAATGTGGTTTTATGCTAATACAAAGGCTATTTTTATATAACCTTGTGTGGAGTTTCTTTTGTGGTGTGCCTAGTGTGTCGCTGCTGTGTGAGTGTGTTGCGCAAACGCTTTGCACATTGCCTCTGAGATAAGCCTGACTGCTCTGCCAAGCTACCAAGGGGGTGAGCAGGGGTTATCCTCAGTGTGTGACTCCCTTGCCCTGACTAGAGTGGTGGTTTCTGCCTGGCTTAGGCGCATGCCCTAACCAAGCAGAAATCCCATTTCTAACAGCAAGTCATTAGATCGACTTGCTGTAGGGGGCGCGCTGGACTTAGGAATAGTATAATTTACCATTCCAACTCCAGCGTGTGCAACAGTAGGGAAGGTGTTGGAATAGTAAATTATACTATTCCTTAGTTTAGAGCGCCCCCTACAGCAAATCGATCTAATGACTTGCGATGTAAAGGTATCGCATACTAACAACGCAGTTGTTGTAACGACCGCGTTGTAAAAGCACTGCGATGTAATGACAGCGTTGTAATGACAGCGTTGTAAACACTGTTTCCCGGCAGTGTTCGACTTTGCCATTACACCTAATGGCAAAGACATCACTTCCCTTAAGGATATATGTAAGTCTCCCCTAGGGTAGGCCTTTGCAGCCCTATGGCAGGAGGCTGTATATTATTAGGTAGGACATATGATTTTCAATGTATCTTAGCAGCAACACTTACAAATTGTCATTTTGCTGTGACAAGGCTAGTAGCCAAATTGGCTAAAACAGGGTTACCGGCTGGCATTCCAACCCGGCTAACTTCTGGATGGGACAACCTAATAAGGTCAAGTAAAGTGTCAAATTGATTGTGACATTAAATCTGACCTGATGTCCAAGCCAGATTTAGAGTCACTATTAAAGTTAGCAACTTTTAGAAAGTTGCCACTCTGTACTCCAGCTAGTCCACTGGCCTCATAAAGGCCCTTTCACACAGAATCAATCAATCCAATCAAGGAATTGTAAGTGCGCTACTCACCCGTGAGGGTCTCAAGGCGCTGAGGGGGGGGGGTCCGCAGATCTGTTTAGCCGAAGAGCCAGGTCTTGAGGGTCTTCCTGAAGGTGTTCAGGGAGGGGGCGCGTCTGATGTCTGCCGGTAGCTCTTTCCAGGTCTTGGCTGCAATGTGAGAGAAGGATCTTCCGCCTACTCTGGCTCTGTGGATGCGCAGGGTTTCGGCCAGTGCGAGGTTGGAAGATCGGAGGTTTCTTTTGGGTACGTGGAAGTTGATTCTGTCGTTGAGGTATTTGGGTCCGTTGTTGTGTAGGCATTTGTAGGCGTGAGTGAGGATTTTGAAAGTGACTCTTTTCTCCATGGGGAGCCAGTGGAGACTTCGTAGGTGTTGGCTGATGTGTTCGTGTCGGGGGATGCCGAGGACGAGTCTGGCGGCGGTGTTCTGTACTGTCTGGAGTTTGCGGAGTAGGGACTTGTTGATGCTGGCGTAGAGTGCGTTTCCATAGTCCAGTCTGCTGGTGATGAGTGCGTGGGTGACTGTCTTCCTTGACTCAGGGGGGATCCACTTGAAGGTCTTGCGGAGGGTGTTGAAGCAGCTGAAGGTGACGGCGTTGACCTGTCGGTTCATGGAGAGTGATGAGTCGAGTACGATGCCGAGGTTCTTGGCGTGGTCTGAGGGGGTAGGTGGGCTTCCGAGGGCGGTCAGCCACTAGGTGCTGTCCCATGCAGAAGGGGTGGTACCGAGGACGAGGACTTCTGTCTTCTTGGCGTTGAGCTTCAGGCAGCTGTTGGCCATCCAGACTGCGACGTCTTGCATTCCTTTCTGGAAGTTGAGTTTGGCAGTGGTGGGGTCTTTGGTGAGGGAGAGGATGAGCTGGGTGTCGTCGGCGTAGGATACGATGTGGAGGCCGTGTTGTCGGACGATGGCTGCGAGGGGGCCATGTAAATGTTGAAGAGGGTGGGGCTCAGTGATGAACCCTGTGGGACTCCGCAGGTGATTTTCGTGGGGTCGGAGAGGAAGGGTGGGAGTCTGATCCTTTGGCTTCTTCCCGTGAGGAATGATCGGATCCAGTCCAGGGCTGTTCCTTGTATGCCTGCGTCGTGTAGTCTGACGACTAGTGTGCGATGGGAGACGGTGTTGAAGGCCGCTGATAGGTCGAGTAGGATGAGGGCTGCGGAGTGGCCTTGGTCCAGGAGGGTGCGGATGTCGTCTGTGGCGGCGAGTAGGGCGGTCTCTGTGCTGTGGTTGCTTCGGAATCTGGATTGGGACGGGTCGAGGACAGCGTTCTCTTCAATGAACTCTTCAAGTGTCAGTTTCCTGTTGACTGTTTTCTCTGCAACTTTGGCTGCGAAGGGGAGGAGCGAGATGGGCCGATAGTTCTTGAGGTCGGAGGGGTCAGCTGTGGGCTTCTTGAGCAGGGGTCTGACTTCTGCGCGCTTCCAGTCGTCTGGGAAGGTGCCTGTTTTGAAGGTGGTGTTGATGGTGCGTTGTAGTTCGGGTGCGATGGCGGCCACGGCTCTGTGGTAGATGTGAGGGGGGCAGGGGTCGGTGGGGGCCCCCGAGTGGATGCTTTTCATGGTCGAGGCGGTGTCTTCGGCCGTGATCGGTGTCCAGTTGGAGATGGAGGGCTGGCTGGTGTTTCTGGGGGGCAGGGGGGCCGTCTGTGGCGCTTGGTGGATGGTCGATGAAGTTGTCGTAGAGGTTTTTGATCTTGAGGTGGAAATAGGTTCCAATCTTGTCGCAGAGGTCTTGGGATGGGGTGATGTCTGTGGCTTCGCTGCGTGGGTTGGTGAATTCTTGAATGACACTGAAAAGTTCCTTGGAGTTGGTGGAGTTGGCCAGGATTTTGTTGTGGATGAAGTTCCTTTTGGTGGCTCCGATCTGGTTGTGGTAGTCCGTCATGGCGTCCTTGTAGGTGGTGTGGTTTTTGGTTGTCTTGGTGTTTCTCCAGTTCTTCTCCAGGCGTCTGCAGGTGCGTCTGGCTTCTTGGAGAGCGGTTGTGAACCAGGCGGCTTAACTGGGGCGTTGTCTGTCGGGGTTGCGTAGCGGGGCGAGCTCATCTGCGCAGTTGGAGATCCAGGTGTGGAGTTCTCTGGCTGGGTCGTTTGCGCTGTTTGCGTCGGGTGCCCAGGTGTGGTTGTCTCGGGTGAGGGTGGAGTTAAGTTGCTCGTCGGTAACCTTGCTCCAGTTCCTTCGTGGTGGGCGTGGGGCTGGTTTGGGTGCCTTGTGTTTGTTGATGGCGAAGTGTACGCAGTGGTGGTCGGTCCATGGCGGCTGTGTTGTGTGGCTGAAATGGACGCTGTTTCCTGCCGCGAAGATGGGGTCGAGGGTGTG
Source organism: Calotriton arnoldi (assembly GCA_963921515.1). NCBI lineage: Eukaryota > Metazoa > Chordata > Amphibia > Caudata > Salamandridae > Calotriton > Calotriton arnoldi. Next base: position 1,527,442 of record CAWUFW010003614.1, read on the forward strand.
TCCTGCTCTGTGGGTCGGTGTGTTGACGAGTTGTTTAAGTCCGATGCTGCCGAGGTTGTCACGAAGGATAGTGGAGTTGGGGTCGCTGGGGTTGTCGAGGTGGAAGTTCAGGTCTCCAATGAGTATGTAGTTTGTGGAGGCGATCGCGTGGGGTGTGATGAAGTCGGTGATGGTGGTGGCGAAGGGTGTTCGGGGGCCGGGGGGTCTGTAGATGAGGGTTCCTCGGAGTGTGGCTTTGGGGGTGGTCTGGATCTTGAAGTGCAGGTGTTCGGCGGAGGGGAAGGTTTCGCTGGAGGTGGTGAGGCGGAGGGTGATCTTGTGGGCGATGGCGAGGCCCCCTCCTGGGTGGTTGGGGCGGTCTTTCCTCTGGATCTTGTATCTGTCTGGGATGGCGGTGCTGATGTCGGGGGCGGAGGATGCGTTGGTCCAGGTCTCTGTGAAGAAGGCGATGTCGGGCGAAAGAGAGTCGAGTAGGTTCCAGATTTCCATGGCGTGCTTGTGTACGGAGCGTACGTTGAGGAGGATGCATTTTAGGGTGTCCCCGGTGCTGGCGTCGGCGGTGTTGGAGGCCAGGGTGGCGGTGAGGGTCTGGCGGCAGTGGAGGCAGGAGAACTGGCCGTGGGTCGTGTTCGGTGAGGCCTGTTGGCATTCTCTAAGTCTTCCAGGGTTGAGTGCGAGGAGGGTGGTGGTGTCGTAGCCATGGGTAGTGGGAGGTCCAGGGTTCCTGGCGCTGGCCGTGGTCGGGTCGTGGACAGGCGCAGACGGGTTTGCCTTTGGCGCGCCGGCCGCGCGCCCGCTGCGCGCGGCCGCCATTAAGTAGGGGAGGTGGGAGGGAGGAGAGGCTGGGAGGCGGGAGCAGGGGAATTCCAGGGGGAAATTCTCGGGGGGAAATTCTCGGGGGGAATTCCGGGGGGAGGGGCCGCAGGGGCAGCAGTGGCGAAAGGCAAAAGGAACAGGCAGGCACGAGAAAATAAAAACAGTGGTGGAATTAGAGCAAGACACAGATGGGCACAATAACCGTGGCACAACAGGGAAAAAATTAAGAAAAAAAACGGCTGAGAAAGGTTATGGTGGTTGGAGGCAGTCTGGTCCCAGTTGGAGTGGGCAGCAGGCGCAGGAGCGGGAAGCAGCCTCGAACCTCCCAAGGAGGAGGTCGGGTCTGGAGGCAAGAGACGGCACAGCGGAGCAGTGGGGAGAGAGTGGACCTAGACCGAGGGTCGGACAGACTTCTGACCTCCTGGGGAGATGTGTGAATGACTCCCTAGCCCAAGAACAAAGGCAGTTGCCACAGAGCGAGGTGAGACCTCCTCTCCCAGGATAGCCACTCAGGATGTTAGCCCGAAAGGCGAGCTTCAAAGGGAAAGCCACCTTGAGCCCTTGAGCAGGATGCCTTTTGTTCCTGCAGACATTTAGGAGACAGTCAGAGAGGGAAAACATGTCCCCAAACCAGTTTTTTTGTGGGCTTGTAGCCCACTAGTAGCCACACCTCTAGGGTGTGCTACTGTGCTCCGGATGACCAAGGAAGAGCTGTGCCATTTTGAAAGGGACAAAGATGGGGTACTCTGGGATAGCCAGATGCCACACTTGGCAGGAAACAGGTCACTTGGCAGGAGTTGGCCCAGTGGCACATTGGCTAGTGACTGCATGGTCCCCTTGGGGCACCTTCCTGGACTAAATGTGGCACTCCTGGCACCCTGCCACTCAGATTACACTGGAATTGAAGAGAGGACCAAAAAAGGACGGCCCTGCTGCCCTTATCCCGGACAAAGAGAGATTGCACCATTGAGTGGACTGCACCTGCTGCACTTTTGGGCTAGTGAGATTGGGACTGTGCCTGCGGCTTCTGTTCTGACATGAGGAAAAGTTGGTTTCCCGTCTTCAACCATAGCAGTGACTCCAAGGATTAGTCGACTGATCCCCTGAAACTAGCTCCAGGGACACAGGAGCTAAAAGAGCCCAAACCAACAAGTTGGTAGCCACCGCAGAAGTTTTGCTGCTCCCAGTTGCCGGATGCACAAAAGGACAAACCCAAGATAGTCAAAGTCTGCACCCGTGTCTGCTGGACCCCAGAGTGCTATCAAAGACAGGATTCATTGTACTCCAAGGATGCCAGCCCCCACCCAATTTTTTCCTCCAACCGCGGTGTAATGAGACCAGTAGTGCAGCATCGGCTGTTCGACTACTGCAACTTAGAGGACTTCGAGGGAACCCGATCACCATGGCCAAAGTCACCCCACTTCACCTGTGGACTGAGGAACCACCACAGAGACACCCTCATTGACTCCACCACAACCGGAGCATCCTTAGAGCACTTTTCACCTGTATTCTCACCATCAGGGCCACTACATTGATGTCTATGGTGGTCATCCTATAAAGTTTGAATCCTGCTTCAAAAATACTCTGGTGGCCTGGCCAATTAACAATGCACTAGTTTCCTGCCAGATTTGGTCACCCAACCCGGGCCAGAGTACTCGCACTAATAAATGATAAAAACCTATAAATCTGTATCTCTGGAACCCTCTAGTGGATTGTGATGAACAAGGTTTCAAAAAATTTATAAAAAAATATGCTCTATTTTTATAAATTATTGTTGTGTCTCTTTATTGGTGCATGACTTTCTTATTTTGTTGTTTGGTGTTGTTAAATGCTTTACACTAAGTTCCTTTGCCAAGCCTTACTGCTCACAGCCACAGCTACCCAGGGTTGAGCTAAGGTTAAGAAAATGATACTTACGGGACCTAGGACAGTATTTGTGAGTTTACTTCACAATAAGCCCCCACAGCGATATCATATAGTACACCCAGATCCTCACACTTAGTAACACAAGCATGTATGTTCATTTGAGATGCTTTTTGGAGGGTGCAGGACACCTGATGCTATGTTCGCAAGACGTACTCACAATGTCTGAAGCATGCTATGATTTATACCACCAACTTGTAAGGTTTGATGGTCAGTATCAAAACATTAGAAAGAAAAATTAGGCTGTAATTAAGATGACAACTTTCCTAGACCTAAACGTCCCCAGTAAAGTAATCCTATCAGCATCTTAACACGCTACTGTTAAGGGGCAGGTGCCCCATTAAGATAGAGAAGAATTTCAGGAACTCTAAGGAACTGTTTTGAAGGCAAGGGAGTCAGTCTTTGTGCTATAGAAATGACAAGTCCAATGAGAAGAACAATAATACCTACTGCAACAACTTTCAAATTTCACAAGAATAATCACGTTTTTAATACTTTTCTATGGTTTACAATATACACTGTTTTTAAAACCTTGCGCCTAGAGAGATAAATTAGCCTTTTATCCATATACGGAGAACACAGATATTTTTTCTTTTGGACTATTCTTTCCTCTCATCTCCTTGACACTGCATTGTCCATCTTTTTCCTCTTGCTTGCATTTTCTGGTCTTCCTTCAGTCGTGGGTTGTTCTGGCCATCTTCAGTGTCTTGGACCACCTCTTCGAATTAAGAAGGATTCTCCAATTCTCCATACCTTTGTGGTACAGATGAATGAGGTTGGCAGTGTGCAGTGGAGTCTCTGCTCTACAAAAGGCGTAATATCTAATTTTAAGATTATAACTTGATAATTATTTACATCTTCCACTAACCACCAACAGCCCCTCCTAACAAGAGGAAGGGTTCTGTGAGGTCCTTCAAGCCTATACGTATATTTGTAATGCATAAGCACTACCCGTGTTTGTCTAATGTAAGATTTCATTTATTTTATTTATTTAAGCAATTTGTAGAGCGCGCAAATACCCTTGGGTGTCTCGGCGCTACGGACGGCTGGGCGGAGGAAGGACTGGGAGCGGGTAATTTATTGGTTAAAAAGCCAGGTTTTTAATTGTTTCCGGAAGGAAAACAGAGTGGGAATGGTCTTGATGTGAAGGGGGAGTGTGTTCCATAGTCTGGCAGTGGCGACAGTGAATCTTCTGTCGCCCCAAGAAGCTTTCTTGGTTCTGGGGATAGTCAGCAGGTTTGCTGCTGATGAGCGCAAGGGTCTACCTGGCATGTAGGAACAGAGGGTTTTCTTCAGGAACTCAGGTCCTGTGTTGTGGATTGCCTTTAGCAATGCATAGGGCCTTGAACTTTGTTCTGCTCCTGATAGGTAACCAGTGAAACTGTCGTACCACCTTGGATATTGGTTTGGACTTTGGGGTGCCTGACAGAATCCTTGCCGCTGCGTTTTGCACCATTTGTAACTTGTTTAGGACTCTTTCCTGGGCATTGATGAGTAGACCATTGCAGTAGTCTACCTTTGACATAACCAGCGTGCTGATAAGAGTCCTGCCGGCGCTAGATGGTAGAAAAGGTAGAAGTTTTTTTATCATCCTGATGGTATAGAAGGATGAAGAGACAACTGCGTTTGCATGGTGTATAAATGACAACTTGTCGTCGAACATAACGCCTAGGTTTCTGACCTTTGTGACGGGGGATGGAGGTGAGCCTAACTCTGCTGGCCACCAAGTGGGGGACCAGCTAGGGGAGAGATTACCAAAGATCATCACCTCCGTCTTGTCTGAATTTAATTTGAGGCAGTTGTTTGCCATCCAGGTGCTTATTGCAAGCATTCCCTCTTGGAAGTTTGCCGCGACTGTCCCTCCATCATTATGAACCGCTAGCACCAGTTGTGTATCATCGGCGTATGAGGTTAGTCGCATGTCATAGGACTTGATGATCCTCGCCAAGTCTGACACGTATATATTAAACAAGGTCGGACTCAGCGATGATCCTTGCGGCACACCGCACGGGAGTGCAAATGATGGAGATTTGAAGTCGCCAAGGGTTACTAGTTGGGTGTTGTTAGATAGAAAGGAGGCCAGGAGGGCCTTGCCTCTGTCTCTGATGCCTATGGCTGAGTCACGGTCGACCAGGGTTGCGTGGTCGACCGTGTCGAATGCTGCTGAAAGATCCAGCAGCACCAGGACCGCGGCACCCCCATGGTCAAGTATCATCCTAATTTCATCGGATGCCTTAATGAGGGCTGTTTCGGTGCCGTGGCCTTTTCTAAATCCAAATTGGGTGTCATCTAGAAGGTTGTTTTCATCAATAAAATGGGCCAGCTGAGTGTTCATCACTTTTTCAAAGATTTTTGCGGGGAAAGGGAGACATGCAATTGGTCTATAGTTTTTTGTCTCTGTGGGGTCTAGGTTGTTCTTCTTTAGTAGCGGCTTGATGACAGCTTTTTTCCAGGTGGAAGGGTAAATTCCTGTCCTGAACATCGAGTTACAGATGTTTGCTAGGTTGGGGCCTATGATATCGGGAATCAGTTTCAACGTGGTAGGGGGGCATGGATCATTAGGGGATCCAGATTTGATAGCGGAAATAAGGTCGATGATCTGATCTGCGGAGACCTGGCTGAATTCCGAAAGAATAGGGGTAGAGTTATCATCAATGGGGCTGAGTTCAGGGGGGTTGGGAGAGTTTTTATCGTCGCTAGAGGCGTTGATCAGATTATTGGTCATGGAGTGGGCTGAGAAGTTAGCGTAGATGTAGCTGACTTTTTCTTGAAAGAAAGTGGCCAGAGAGTTACAGAGAGTTTGCGTGGGAATTATGGGAGAGTTGGTCCCTGTCCCTGATTGCTTGGTCACGACCTGGAACAGCTGTTTAACAGAGTCTTGTGCTGTTTCGATTTGGTTGAGGTAGTACTTGCTTTTTTCTGTAATTAAAAGGAGTTTGTATTTAGTCATTTCCTCCTTGTAGCGTGTTTTTTCTGCGCTGTCGTAGTCTCGACGCCAGCGTCTTTCTATGTTCCTGCATCTTTGTTTCTCCAGTCTTAATGCCTCAGAGAACCAAGGGGCAGATGGTGTTTTTCTGTTTTTAGAGACATTTTTTAATGGAACTAAGGTGTTGAAGGCAGTGTGGAGCCATAGTGTATAGTTAGTGGCTGCCAGTTCAGGATCGTGCGGCAAGTGTTGCTGAGTGGACAGCAGGTACGATTTGAGGACGTGAGGGGAAATGCTACCCCAGGCCTTGAACTGTTTGGGGGGAAGAGAGCTGGCATGGCTGGGGGTGTTGCTTTCTATCTGAATGTTAAAGAGAACAGCAGCACAATGGTCCGTCCAGGGTAGAGGGAGGACGTTCTCTAAAGAGATTTGCTGGTTGTTAGAGAACAGCCCATCGAGCGTGTGGCCGGCAGAGTGTGTGGGTCTTGTTACTAGTTGGGGGAGTCCTACCGCCTCAAGTTCTGCTAAGAGAACTGAGGTATCCTGGTCGTTGTGGGCTTCAAGGTGAAAATTGAAGTCTCCCAAGATGGTGAAGTTAGATTCTGCTGCTAATGGTTCTAGTAGATGCCCCATGGCTGAGAGAAATTCAGCTTGTGATCCCGGTGGGCGGTACAGAAGGATGCCTTTAAAGAAGTGGGAGTGAGTGAGTGTTATCGTGAAGATAAAGGCTTCACAGCTCTTAGTGGGGATTAACTCTGTCCTAACTGAGTATTTGTCACGGTAAATGAGCGCCAGTCCCCCACTTTTTTTTCTAGTTCTGTCGAATCTACAGACACAGAAGCCGTCAGGGGTTGCAGTGGAGAAGTCTGGTCCGGAAGACGGATCACCCCAGGTTTCTGTTATGAATAAGAGGTCTAGTTTATAGTCCTCTAAGAGATCCAGTATTTCGTATTTATATTTGGGGAGGGAACGAGCATTTATAAGTGCCGAGTGAATTGTTCCGTGCTTTGTGGACAGCGGGAGGGTGCAGTTAGGTAATGGCCTTTCACTGATGTCTAATGTGAATGGGCAATTCAGGCAACAGCTGGTGGACTGGGTGGATTGAGTCTCCAAATTGAAACGGGGCAGGTCTCTTTATCGTTACTTGCGCATAGTATGTTTTTTAGTTGCCTGCTGGTGTAGGTCAGTGCCTTGCTGTGTGAGACTGTTTTGGGAATGCCAGGAGGCACGGCCCTGGGCCCCGTCCAGGCGCGGATGGGCGCAGACGGGCTTGCCTTTGGCGCGCCTTCGGCGCGCCATCACCTACGTCCCAGCTGAAAACATTGTCTCATACAACCGAAACAAATCGTTCACTGCTCTTTCACACTCCTCGCTATGACTTCTAACAATGTCATTTTTGCCGCTGAATAAGTTAAAACGAGGCGAATCTCTTCATGTATTGAATAGTTTTTTAAAGGAGATCAAAATGCTCAATGTACAATATAAAGTGGCGTCACGCAATCAATTCATCAGTGTTGTGGACACCAAAGGTATGTACCTCGTATAAGGCTACCTGTTCACATACATCCTTTGTGTAGGTATGTCTCTATAGGCTCACACTGGGAGCTATAGTCTTGGACACCTGTGTGAGTTAGTCTATATAGACGGCAATTATGGCTCTATTAGCAAGCAGGCCTGTAGAGGACACACAGTGTGATCCTTTGACAACAAGCCCTCATTCAGGGAATTCAAGCCTTTGTCTCACCTTTTCTCTCTTCATCTTGGTTTATGCCATGGGTCAGTAAGCAGGGTAGGTTTCTTCAACGAAACAATTAATCGTTAGGCAAAAATCTATCGGTTCTTTTCAGAAAAACAAAAGGTCAATTGCATATTGTAAGTGCGTGCTAAAAAGGAAGCACGTGAGAAATGAACAATCTGTGGTTTAAAATGTGGTAAACAAGTAAGAAAGATAAATGAAAAAGTCTATTGTTGGAAGAAAATTAAAGTAGCACTGTAAGCAAAATGAAACTTTGCAAATTAAATGGCAACCAAGCAGTGGCATAAGGAGAACACATTCAAAGTTTTGTTTCAAGACAGAAGTATTTAGACAGATTGATTTCGGAAATTATTCTCTCAAATTGCATTTTGTTAACCTGTGCATAAGGCCTGGAAGCAAATTAAATATAAATGATGGTGGCATACATACTCCATGTACCATGGTGTACAAGGTGTGCAGCAACCTGCAATAAACGGGCATTAGCACACCGAATAGATGTCAGCTATAAAACTTATTGGCTATGCCATTGCTACACTAAGGCTGTCACTGAGGATGCGTGTGCACCCTCAGCGGCCATCTTTACATATATTTTCTCAATACCTTAACAAAAAAACCTTACCATCTTACTTGAATGACATATGATAATGACAGCCCAGACTCATGAGAGCCCAACACCCAGGCCCTGAACATACTAATGTTGTTTTGAAATGACAAGTGTCATTATCATTTCACTTTTTGTCGCTGGAACCAAGCTATACCCGGCTGATGAGCCCATAACAAGGGCAAAACCAGCCCTGGGTTGCTTGTGTTTCGGTTCAGGGAGGACCTGGCTTGGCAGTTTGGGCTGGACTGTTCTCATTGGAGTAGGGTCAAGACTGATTTGCATATAGCTGGGTCCAAACTGAGGTGGCATGGCGAGCAATATAACGATGAACTGGTATGTGGCCCAGAGTAATTTACCAGTAGCTGAAATTAATTCAAGCATTCCATCCATCACTTTTTGTATACTTTATTACCAGGGAATATGGCAGCAGGTTGTTACACAAACCAGAAGATTAAGGGGGGAATGGGCAGGGTATCTCTATACGGTGAGAGCCATTCTTTCTTGCAAGTTTTTTGAGGTTGCTAGGGAGACAAACTGCTCCTTGACATCAGAGTGAGTCAAGATGTTGAGTTGACGACTTTAACAGGGAGAGGTTCTCTTTTACGATTCTCCCTTAAGATGTCAAGGTGGTGAAAGCTCAGTGGTTGATTGAGAAGGTGTAGCAATGGAAGGGATCCAGAAGGAGATTCAGTTGAAATCATACATTTGAGCTATATTAAGTTACATATGGCTCTTAACTTTTTATTTTCTTAACTGAGCTGAGTTTTGTGGTGTTGATGTCTGTAACCTCTGGCACCTCTCTAAGACTGTGGGACTGATTCAGAGTTCGATGGATTTGAGACATCTGCTGAAAAAAGGATCTATTCCATCCACCCTACATAGAATGCATACACATCTATCTATGCTCTCTAAATAGGTGCATGTGAAATCTACTAAACTCTAGATCAGGCCGTAGGTGTTGAGCTTTACCCATGCTATTAAGGAGGAAGATAATGATAATTCAAGAAAACATTGGCTTTGCCTTCTAATGCTTTCCTAAAAATAGGCTGTGAGGAGAAATGCTAGAGCACGTATGAGATTGCCCACTCTCCTGCTTCGACAAGGCAACCTATTTGAAAATGATATTTGGGAATCGATGCAAGAATCTGTGGAAAACCTTGATGCAGGTGGAAAAATAGAGTAGAAGTTTGAACAGGATGTAGACTGCAAAGTAGAGTACTTTCTCAATGGTGGAAACTAAGGACAAGCTGGCCGTAGTTAACAAGTCTGCAAAGGACTAAAACATCACTGGGGAGACTGGCTTCAGGAATGTTCAGAGGAGAAGTTTTAGAGGGATTTAGAGGTGAATATTGGGTAGGATTGACTGCAGAGGTTATGCACGTTTAAAGTCTCACATAACTGTGAGATTGATCCTTAAATTAAGGTCTCAAGACGGGAATGGTGCCCAGAAGATATGATACTAGTGCAATTAGATGAGTGAAAGTAGGTGTTCCTAGTCTTTCATAGGATGATCATGATGTATATATGTTGGATTGAGTCACCAAATCAGGTAAGAGACAACTTGGGTTGGTGGTCCCACATGATCTATGGTATCACCCTTCATACAGTAACTGTAGTGTAGGAGTACCTAATATATGTCAAGAGCGTCTACGTGGTGCCCTCTTGTGGGTACCTAAAGCACAGACTTCCTTATGTCAAGCTTATCAGAATACACTTGCATCATCCTGTAAAAACCAGATATGATGAAGGGGCTCACCGATACCAGCACCACAATACAGACTAAAACTACCGACCGATGCTTCACCTGCTAATCACCCTTGTAAAAGGCCCAACCAAAATGCGATGCCTCTAATTGTGGATAGCTTGAAGAGTCTGCCTCTTTACAAATACTAATATCATTAAGATCATTAAGCACCTAATGCGTGGCCTTTTCCTGGAATGCTAATGGTCTGGAAATTATGGACTTAGCTGCTAAAACCTGCTCCAAAGTGCAACTGTGCAATTTTCGGCAACGTTCTCGAAAATACTTCATTTTAATTAATTTGGCTCTGCCTTTAATCCATCTCTGATTTATTTTTTGATGTCCAGAAAACATAGCTTTCAAAGTGGCAGAAATCAGATTAGTGGATTCTCTGAAGATGTTGGTTTTGTCAGATACAATCGATGAAACTGCTTTATATCATCTAATGCGGTGTATGTTTAAGATTATTCTAGTGCTTGGTGATTAAGTGACTATGTGAGAGCAAACTGATGTTCCACTGTTGTTGGCCACCATTCTGTATGGAAGCCATAGCAATCTGTGAGTAAGGCATTGTACTTATTTGCTGGAGACTTTAAAATGTGTAGTTTCCAAAGGGCTAAGACTGTGAGTGGGTTGTGCAGAAGTATTGTCTGGATTTTTAGTGTGTAGAATATTGTAGAGTTCTGGGGTTCCTTCTCATTGCACCAAGTGACACCTTCAGAGAGCCATAGCTTCTTGCTCATGTGCGCCCAAACTCCTCAGTTTCTGAAACCTACAAGCGTGATTAATTGCCTGCACCAGCTCAGCACCTCAAGGATAAAAGCTAGACTCATGTTCTTTAATGCTGTCTGTGGTGGTGTAGGGTTCTATACTACTCCACTCCCTGGTACACTCCTACCAAGGATTTGAAGCAGTCATAACACGTAGCCCCTGAGAAACTTCAGTTGTGGTTGCCTGTCTCCTTTCCTCACCCCTGCCATTATAAACATGAGCAGGCTTAAATATCCATATTATGATTTACAACTTTTTGGGAATATGTTTCCAAGTGTAGATGTCAACATGTCATTCCAGTTTCTAACAAAGGTTTATAAATGAAACCTATCTCCACCAAGTTGTGGACAATGCTTTACATTTTCTCGATGCTGGTAACTTCTGCCTTCTAGTGCTTCTTCACCAGCGACGGCTTCTCCGCTAAGGCGGAGGAGTGTCACCCCACTGCTTCTGAGCAGAGCAAAAAAGGAAAAATAAAATGATAATAACATGTTATTATCATTTTATTTTTTAGCACTGGCTTGCTTAATGTCATTTTAGGTGCGGGCGGGGCTAATCTGTCCACGGCAGGGGAAGAATGGTTGGTGTACTTTCTAAGTGCGCATGATGGTTTGGCGGGCCATCTTGGGTCGGCCAAACCATCATGCGCACTTAGCATGTTCTCCACCCAGCTGTATTGCAAGGCCGGGTGGAAAACATGCACAGCCTCCAAGCCCCTTTCTGGGCGCCGAACCACAGCACTCAGACCAATCACGATGCTGCTGTCATGCTGGTGACATGCTGCTGCAACAAATGATGGGCGGAATACTGAATAAATCAAACATTCTCCCCCAGTCAAGAGATCTGGGTTAAATCCATCATTCTTTTGCTCACTATGCCACCCCAGTTTGGACCTAGCCAGCTGCAGATCAGTCTTGACCCTACTCCTCATGGAAACAGTCCAGCCCAAACTGCCAAGCCGGGTCCTCCCTGGACCGGAAACACGCATCCAGGGACCAGTTTCTGGGTATATTACCCCTCATCAACCAGGCTAGCTTGAATCCAATGGCACAGTGAGCAAGGGACCCTGGTCTGGGCATACCCATCATCACACATAGGGCAAAAAGTAGTGCTACAACAAATGATGAAGAGAATGCTGAAGAATTCAAACATTCTCCCCCGTCAAGAGATCTGGGCTGAATCCATAGTTCTTTTGCTCACTACGTCACCCCAGTGGCACAGTGAGCAAGGGACCCATGTCTGGGCATACCCATCCCACTTGGGGCAAAAAGTGCTGTGGCAACAAATGATGGTGACAGCAGCGTCGTGATTGCCTAGGGGATTCTGAGAGCCTGTGTACTTCTGGGATTCAGAGTCAGAAAGAGACAGAGGACAGAAGAGAGGTGGCGTCCCAATACAGGTAAGTGAACTTTTTTTTATACCCCGCCACCCCCGTTCCATAGCACCCTCCACTGTTCTTTACCTTTTAGTGGTATTTGATATGGTCAGTCACTCCTTATGGATTAACATCTTTAACAACAGAATGGGCATCAAATGTGTTGTATTAAAATGGTACACTTGATACCTATCTTATCAGTCCCAAGTTGTTTAAATGGCGAACTCTCTCCAGTTTGGTATAACTAGAACAGGGTGTCCCTCAAGACTCATTCTCACTCCCACTGTGTTCAACCTTTACATGGAGTCTTTGGGGTTCTTTCTTAAGAACTCTTGTGTCCTGTATCACCAATAAACTTCCAAAACTCAGCTATACCTCAAGATTTCCGAGCCAAATACCTGTCTGTTGGTGATTGGTTGCATAATCCTATGTTATACAGCTATCACTGCATGGCTTTCATACCGCAATCACTGCATGGCATCTTGTTGAAGATTTTTGTTATGCCCCTAGGCCATGTTCGTTGGTGTAGAGAGCCATTTGGGCTCTCCACTACTTTGTTGCCACTGCACGCACCCCGTGGGAAGGGCTCGTCTCGAGGGGATAAATAAACGGCGAGAGACCGCTTGGGGTCTTCCCGCAACACTGCAACCACTGTGTGTGCGTTCAGTTTTTTCCGGGGCTCCAGGGTAGGCCTTTACCCCCAGGGCATCTCCCTTCCACATTGGCGATGAGGCCGGTGATGAACCCGCGCCTCGCCGGCTCACCTGCATCGATCCGCGACGGCCCATCATGCTGTCCCCGGCGTGCTGCGTGGCGGAGCGCCGGATCGGCTGCCGCCTCGTAGGCTCCACAGATCCTGCTGTGAGCGTGTCCCCACCCGTTGCCATCCACGAGGGACGTGGTCTGGAGTGTCCCCACTGTGGCTGCCTGTAAGTCCCTGACGGACCAATGCAGCGGGGCATACGCTGGAGACCGCCTCCGTCCTGACGTGAGAGGCCCTGCTCATGTTCTCCCGGCGCGAGCATGCCGGTCAGGAGAGGCCTGCAGCGAGGGGCGCGGGAGCGGCTGCCTCCACCTGTCAGCACCTGAGGTGAGCGCGCTGAGGCCCCACGTGTCACACGGACACGCTGGGAAAGGAAGCTGCAGCTGTGCTGCCCCTAACAGGCCTGTACCTCTAAACAAAAGGGGGGAAACTAAACCCCACTGAAGAGCAACACATATAAGACTGCCAATCATCCAAACAAAAACAAAAAACACCTCTCACAAGGGGTGAATACAGCATAGCCAGTGCACTGACCCCGCAAAAGGCACAACAGAGGTATGCCTTCAGGAAGCAGGATACTCACAGCAAGTCACGCAACCATGAGCACGCAACCCCAAGCAGGTGCAGCTGGCCCACAAGCAGGTGTTGCTGACCTTCAAGCAGGTGCCGCAGCGCCACCTCATGTCCACAGCCATGCGGCGATAACCCCGCTACCTCCATTCAGTGAGATCGCCGACCCAGCAACAGCGGCCCCGCGCTGGAAAGCCTGGCTCAGGCGCCTCAACCTCTACTTCAGGGGTACGAGGGAGACAGACGGGGTGGTGAAGAGGTCACTGCAAAGATACAATGGTGCGGAGAGCTCTATGACCTATTCGAGACACTCCCGAACACAGGGAACAAAGATGACTACGAGGCTGCCATCGCAGCGCTAAATCAACACTTCGACCCCCAGTTCAACCCAGATTTTGAGCGATTCAAGCTACGGCAAGCGAGGCAGTCCGACACTGAATCAGTGGACATGTTTTATGCATGGCTAAGGTGGCTGACAAGCACATGCACGTTTGCAGATCAAAGAGAGGAGATAAGGGCCCAGATCATCCAGGGATGCCGATCAGTAGTACTCAGGCTTTTGATCCTCCGACAACCCGGAATGTCACTGGATGACATCCTCGTTCTCGCCCGGTCTCACGAGCTGTCAGATGCCCGAGCAGACGAAATGGAAGCCGCCCTCAACAGAGGCGCCACCGCGTCATGTGCCAACCGGAAAGTCCAGGTTAAGGAAGAGAGGGTTGAAGCCGTCTCCAGGTACCAGAACCCGACGAACAACTCCACCAAGGCCCAGGCTGTGGGAACCTGCGGGAACTTCGGAGCCGAACACCCCCTAACCGGCCTTTGCTTTGCCAAAGGTAAAGTCGGTGCCCAATGTGGGAAGCAAAATCACTTTGCGAAAGTATGTAGGAGCAGCAGGTCCCTGCTAACCTTCACCAATCCACGCGGAGTCACGGCGAATATCCATCAACTGTCGATCGACGACCATCACGCCCAGGAAGAGAACACGGTGCAGGGGCGCCATTTCGACATAGAAGATGACGATGACGACGTGTTCGTCATATCATTTGTGAGCCGGTCAGACAAGCAAAAGCGCCCCGCCCCCCCATGTGCACCGTTAAAGTGGCTTGGTCCACTGTGCAAGCGCGGATTGACACAGGGGCGTCCGTGAACATCATGGACTCAGAACAATACGAGCGCCTGTCACCGCGACTCCCACGCACTCTGAGGAAAGCAAGAATCTATACTTACGGCGGAACACGCCCGCTTCCCTTACGAGGAGCGATTGAAGTAGAAGTCACTAGCGACCGGCACACGACACGGGCGAAGTTCCACGTCACCGAAGGGAAGAAAGGAACTGTCCTCAGCTGCAGGCTGAAGACCTAGGCCTCGTCTTCTTTGCGAACCAGGTACACGACTCCTACACGGACGCCATCATGCAGCAGTTCCCAAAACTGTTCGAGGGCCTGGGTAGGTTCAAGGGCAAGCAGTTCAAACTGCATATCGACTCATCTATCAGACCAACAGCCCTGAGACACAGGAGAGTGTCATTCCATTTGCGACCACAGGTAGTAGCGGAACTGAAGAAGCTCAAAGACCTGGACGTCATTCAGCGTGTGTCCAGCCATACCCCGTGGGTATCGCCGTTGGTCATTGCACCAAAGCCGAAACAGCCCAGGGCCATCCGGCTGTACGTGGATATGTGTCTCCCCAACAAGGCCGTCAAAAGGGAGCGACACCTGACACCCACGATGGACGACCTTGTGGCGGACCTCATTGGGGCCTTGTGGTTCTCGAAGCTAGACCTGAATGCTGGGTATCATCAGCTGGAACTCGAGCAGGAGAGCCGAAACATCACCACGTTCTCCACCCACGTGGGCTTCAGGAGATACAAGAGGCTGAGCTTCGGGGTGTCATCGGCCACTGAGGTCTTCCAGAACGCCATCAGGGAGACCCTGTCCAGCCTACAAGGTGTCATCAACCTCAGTGATGACATCCTGGTGTTCTCAAACACACTGGAAGAACACCACATGCATCTGCGAGCCACGCTCCAACGCTTGGTAGACAGCGGCCTCACCCTCCACAAGGCAAAGTCTTCCTTCTACCAAGAGTCCATCGATTTCTTTGGATACGTCTTCTCGAGAGAGGGGCTGCGAGTGAACCCCAAGAAAGCGACCGCCATCCGGTCGGCCCAGACCCCCACCACGCCTACGGAAGTCCGCAGTTTCTTGAGGATGGCCACATACTGTGGTAGGTTCATACCAAACCTGGCCTTTCTATCTGAACCACTGCAAGCCCTCACACGCAACAGAACTCCCTGGGCATGGACCACCAAGGCTAACGCTGCATCCCAGGCCATCAAAACCACCCTAATGGACAAAACAGCCATGGCCTACTTTCATCCAGGGAGGCGCACTGAGTTGGCCGTAGACGCAAGCCCCGTAGGCCAGGGAGCCATTCTCCTCCAAGAGTGCAGCAGCGACACGTGGGCACCCGTTGCGTATGCCAGCCATGCCTTATCGGACACAGAAACCAGATACGCCCAAATCGAGAAAGAGGCACTGGCCATAAAGTGGGCGTGTCAGCACTTGCACCTGTACCTCTACGGGCACGAGTTTCGAGTAGTGACGGACCACAAGCCGTTAATCCCTCTGTTTGCAGGAACGTCAAGGCTGGTACCCCCCAGAATACAACTGTGGGCAGTTCAACTACAGGCTTACAGGTTCAAGATTGTATTCCATCTTGGAGCTCACAACCCGGCCTATTATCTCTCAAGGCACCCAGACACGACGCATCTGCACCTCCCATGCGCTGAGGAAGAACGCACAGAGGCATTTGTCAGGATGGTCACCCAGGAAGCATGCCCCAAGGCAGTGACGCTAGAGGAAATTGGTCTGGCCACCGCAATGGATGAGGCCCTGACAAAGGTCAAGCAAGCTCTGCTCGCCAAAGGATGGACACACTTCCTAGATGGGGCCCACGTGCTCAACGCAGAAGATCATCAGGCAAGGCAACAGCTATGGAGGGTCCAGAGCGAACTCAGCGAAGGGGACCATGGCGTTGTGAAGCGAGGCCATGTCATCGTGGTCCCGAAGCAACTGCAAGACCGGATCGTGGGGCTGGCACACGTCGGTCACCAAGGAATGGTTAAAACTAAAGCACGCTTGCGCTGCAAAGTATGGCTCCCTGGCACGGATGCCATGGTGGAGGAGAAGATCCGGAACTGCCATTCATGTACTATAACAGGCGATGACCCTGCCCCAGCCACGGTCATCACTGAAGAACCCAGTGAAACACCCTGGTCGAGAGTCAGCTTCGACTTCGGCAGTTTCCCTGACGGCCGCAGCATGCTAGTATTAATGGATTCCTACTTAAAATTCCCTGTTGTAGAAGTGGTCGCATCCACAGCGTTCGCCCAATTCCAAACTGCCCTCAACAAAACCTTCGCGTTGCTAGGCCTTCCCGAGGAGATCAGATCCGACAATGGACCCCCTTTCCAGGGGCTAGAGTTTCAGGAATACCTGAAAAGGAAAACCATTTGACACTGGAGGTTCACCCGCAGTGGCCACAAGCCAATGGAGAAGTTGAGTGCATCATGAGGACACCCAATCAGGCGCTGCGCATTGCGGTGGGACAGGGAGAAGGCACACAAAGATCTCTACACCAGTTCCTCGATGCCTACCGGCAGACCCCCCACAGCACCACCCACTGTGCACCATCTCACCTGCTCTTCAGACGAGCCCCACAAGACAGCATCCCGACTGATCCCGCCTGGAATCCCCCGGAGAGAGACAGCACAGCGGTACAAGCCTGGAGGGAAAAGACCAACCACAAGGCAAGTCTCGCCAGGTGTGCCAAGATACCCTCACTAAGTGTAGGTGACTACGTGGTAGTCAAGACAGACACCCCAGCTGGAAGTTCCGGACTCCGTATGAGCCTGAGGTGTGGAGAGTCGTTTGCGTCCAGGGGACTATGGTTTCAGCACGAAAAGGCCAGAAGGTGGTCACCCGGAACTTATCCTGGTTTAAGAAAGTACACGGACCTCGCCCGGATCAGGACGGGCTCACTGAACTGGAGGAAGCCGAAAACCCCCTGAGTGACGGTCTGTCGCCCTCACCAACTCCCAGCAGAGGCCCGGAAGAGACGCAGGGTGGCGCGGCCTCGCAAACCCAAGACATTTCTCATCAGGACACTCAGAATGCACCGTCGACATGCATTCCGGCAGAAGCAGGGGCCAGTTCCAGCTCCCGGAGCCAGAGGTATGGTCTCCGGCCGAACCCTGCACCGAGCCAGCGGCTTAAGGACTTTGTGTGCGTGTCACCTTGAGCATGCCTTTAATGTGATTGGTAGTGGCTAAAGAAAAGGAGGATTTAGAGAGCCATCCGGGCTCTCCGCTACTTTGTTGCCACCGCACACACACCTCGGGGCGGCTCGTCCCGAGGGGATAAATAAACAGCGAGAGACCGCTCGGGGTCTTCCCGCCACACTGCAACCACTGTGTGTGCATTCAGTTATTTCCAGGGCTCCAGGGTAGGCCTTCACTCCCAGGGCATCGCCATTCCACAGTTGGGGTGACCACCTCCTGCTAGGTTATTATGGGCACTGTTTCCTGTCCTGAACCTTTTTACCTTCAAATCCTTTATTTCACATATGTTAGTCAAATTACTTCAATGGAAGCAAAAGAAGACTACATCAACCAAAATGCATTAGGCTATCCCACAAACGTCCAGCACTGGGAACAATGTCTATGTTGCCCTTGAGGCAGGTGGTCACCCTATTGTCCGTGCTATATAAAACTGCACAGAAATAAAAGGATAAAGAGAGAGCAGCTTTACCAGTCTCCACGCGCTGCAAATTCAGTCCCAGTAATTCGAATTCACCGTTAGAAAAAGGCAAGTAAACTGAAACAAATGTTGCGTGAAACTCTAAATTCGCTTGAACGCTGACATTTCCACCGGACCAGTTATTTCCGGTTTCGAAACTAGCTCCTGAAATCTCAATGTCAGTATTGACAGCGGAGGGGTGAGGGGTGACGTGGGAGTGGGGACTCTGCTACGTTTGCTAAGTTTCCTGCATAAAGTCATACCTGGCCTCACCGCGCTGACAGACGTCAGCCCAAGTAATCTCTGACACCCCATGAGGTGCAATGGAACGTTCAATGTAATTATCATTCCATTACTGGTTCCTTTTGAGTACATGTGAACTCTCCCCTCTCTGCTTTCGGTCCATGTCACTGCCTCCTGGAGCCACGCTGTGACCTGCACAGATGTTTGTTTGTGAACCCTGCCAAACTGCGATTTGTCTGCAGCTAAAAATGAAGCAATTAGCACCAATTTGCTATTTGAAGTGTTCCTTGGTGTTCAATCATGAATCTCTGCGTTTGTGGGAGTCTGTGTAAGTGGTGGTACAGTATTACTAATAAGGTCAATTATTTCACTGTCTGAAGCCACATTAATTGAGTTGGAAAGCGTCTGATGTTTTGCAAAAATGCAGCTATTTTCACAATACAAATGAAGGTTGTTTAACCAACATTTTTGTAAACGGAATTAAAGGAATTGTCAGAGTAATTTTTATAAGGTATTTTCTCCCGGAGCCAAATATAACTGTTCTGTTTCTTGGGAGTGAAATATGCTCATTTGAAGAATAGATGTGTTTCTGAACCTGACTGAATCTGAAGGAGATGGGCTCACCATGGCCCCATCTGTAAACAGAGTGATGTGCAGTTTGCAGCTTACAAGGCACACTCTACAAGACCTAGTGTGTTTATGATTTTGAGGGTGCAACCGTGAAAGTGATATGTTTTTCGACTCAGACACATTGCAATATCTCATATGTGTCATACATGGTTGTGGATTACTAGATCATGGCTAAAATGGAGGTGCAGATGCCAGGATTCAGTTGGACCATAGAGGTGAAGAGATATATTAGTTCCTTTAGATGATTGGTTGGTGAACAGCATGTTTTCATGTGCATGCTCAGTAGTCCTGAGTTTGCAGAAAGGCATTAAAGGGATGGTATAGCTCTTCCGTCAAGTGTGGATTATAATCCCAGTGATGGCCCGGGCCATCACAGGAGGCGGCAGAGAGGGCATGATGACACGTCCTGCAACACTTTTCATATCCCCAAGTTCCTGCAACAAAATGTATTTGTACAAATTTAAAGCAAGCTTGTCCCCTATATTATTAAGGAGCCAGCTTAACATCCAGAGTACTCTACGGTGCCAGATGCCAAAGTACTGTATCCCTTGAGACCATGCTTTTCTGTGCATAGAATCAGGTGGAAATGGCACCTGGTGAAAAAGGTGAAGCATCTGTTGAGGTTCCACATAAACTTTATTGGCCCAGGTGCCAACATAAATTCTGACAAGCCAGGTGATGCCTTCTATGGCAATACACAAAACATTGTAGGAATGGCATTTGAATGTTGCCGTCCAATCCCTCTTATAGTGCAATGAGAGATAGTTACACTGTAGTCGTGTTAGTTGAGCTAAGATCCAAATACACATCTCACCAAACCCATAGTGACCCAGATGCCACAACAGATAGGGCAATGGGAGTAAGGCTCTAGAGCAAGTGCATATGTGGTGCATTGATCTCTTGAGTCCTCATGAATTCACATGACCCACAGAGGCAGTAATAGTGCAGAAGCATGTGGAAGTGGATCCTAAGGAGCCCTCCTGTGTGAATGTGCTGAAGGAATGCATATGTTAGGATTAGCCTGCCTCAAATCATTTTTATTTACTACAAGAGCCCCTCTGTAGGCCCATGACTAAGATTGTATATGGTATATCAAACAGGTGAAAAAAGTACCCTTTAAGCTGTATTAGCCCTTTATTACCAGAGCTTTGACAGTAACAGCTCACTGGGGGGATCCAAGCCAAGGACAAACAATCACTATCCGTGGTGAAGAGCGCGCTCCACGATGAAGCTTGCAGCATTGGGTGCATTAGTGCTTTAACCCATTTACTCAAGTTTAAGAGTAAGCGCGTACAACAAATTCATTAGTCGATGATGTCATATTTGGGATTGCCCTTACATACCTTAGAAAGCTCGGTGGTGCTTGTTACTATAGCTGTAGTTATTTACAGCAGAGGTCAAGGTGAGGCTCAGAGCAAGGTTAAAAAATGCCCAAGATCTACTTTAAATAGTGGAATGAAATCCAAATAAAAGCAGACTGTGCAAAACCAACTTCCAGTAGATAGGAAATAAATAGGTCTAATTTCAGATTTATTAGTAATGCATTATTCTAAGGTCTATGTCGTCTTTACATTGACTGACCATTGTTATTTGTCCGATCGTATCCATGTTTGCTATAATGAAGCAAAAAAGAAATATTACATTTATCTAAAAAGGAGTGAATTTATAGCTCACTTTTCAAAATAATATCTTCCTATTACTCCCAGACTCCTGGTGAGGTTCTGCTCCCCTTAACTCCCTTCGCCTTGCAGTTGATTATCCTGCAAGGCATTACATTGGTCCTGTAATGAAAATAGTCTCAAATGCACAATGTTTTAGTGAAAGTTCAGAAAACCAACAATTAACTTTCCCAGTATTCATTACAGGCACTGCAGAGTAACCAGGGGCGTTGATTTACTATAGCAAGCTTTGCATATTTGTATAGAAGAAGAAAATTGTAATCATCCTTTTCTTTTAATCCTTTCTATTTACTTCTTCAAAACAATCAACAATACAGCACAGCGGGAGAGGGAGACAGGAGTACCTCAACATTTATCTCAGGTGATTCAGTGATACAGAGCAAAGCATCAATAGGATGATTCCATTTCTCTCCAGTCTCCTGTGAAGGGGACTGTTCACCCCCACGTAATCCCCATGTTGCATTGAATCTCCCATCTCATATGAATTATATCCTCCACCCGATCTATCAATCACTTTCAGAGTCATATTCACTCTCAATACCCTCAACCTCTGCAACAGTCTCTGGATCCCGGAACCCTGCACACAAAGCACTCCACACAGCGATATCCTCTTCCGCCTTCTCATCTCTCCTACTGAGTCTCATATGGTCTTCCTCCGCAGCTGCCCACTGCATAACATATCTGTGCCAACGATCAAGGTCAGGAGCCTTCTGACCCAACCAGGTAATGACCACGTGCCTTCTGGCCAAGACCAGGGCCAACTGCAGAAATCTATAGGACATTTTCTTTCCCTTCTGCCTCACAAGAAGCAGCACGATGGAATGAAATCAAATGTAATACGTACTTCTCATTGGATTTCTGGCACCACCTGTGCCCAATACCGGTGGAATTTTTATCGTCCTTGGCTCTGCTTGAAGGACTTACTGGGCTGAGCATACCTCAGATCCTGTAGCCCGGATAGCATCCCATTGAGCTTGCCTGAGTGCTTCCCTAAATCTTGCAAATTCAGTCCAACCCTAATTTGTAATATGCAGTGTTTCGTGCACTTTTTAAAATTAGCTGTTATGATGAATAGCACGCGGTTAGCATCTTGAAGATCAGAAAATGTTTTTCTGTCAACCATTTGCCCTTTTTATATTCATGAGTGCTTTGATATGAAATTAAGTAGTTTCGGCTTCAAAGTTCAATAGTATGCAGACTGATATTGGGAAATAGATCGAAGTTGCAAAATATTCATTACATTTTAGAATTTTGAACTGAATGTTAAGAAACACTTCGGCATGGTGAATTGCATCTTAATGTCTATATCGTGGTACTTTTACTTTTGATGAATCACCTCAGTTGGCATTTGGAGAACTGATTCTCAACCGATATGATAAATGAATGATAGAGAGAAGAGAATATCACTGTTGAATTGCAGTGCTACTGTCAAGGCACAGCACAATACAAAAAGTATGACTGTATCTTTATAGGTGTTTGTCAAAATTCAAAAGAATGCATTAGAATCTCAGGAGACAAAATCTCCAAAAACGCATGTGCATTTAATATAACAGCATTTTTTATATAGAAAAAGTTGATGACGTTAAATGAAATTTAAAAAATCTTCCCTCCACTCACTCCCTTGTCTATCAAGAGCCCTCCTCCCACACAACCATAATCTGTGTACCTTTTCCCACCTACTTACTACCTCCTGTCTCTCAGGCACTCCCATCTCATCAGTGCTTAATTTGAGCCGGTAGTGGACAGTGGCACTCATTTTGGAGGACCAGCACTTTTTTTTCACAATCTGAAATTTACAGAGAGCAAGAGAATGAAAAACCAGTCACGGCCGGCATGACTCGCGGGTGGGGGAGGCGGGGGCTCACGCGGGGGGTGGTGGGGTGGTTTAATTCAATTTAAAAGAAAGTTAACTTACCTTCGCCGGCCCGGTCCGGTCCAGCGTCGTCTCTGCTTCTCTGCTCCTCACAGGAAGCATGCAGCCTCCCTCCCCTACCGTAAGCCAATCACAACGCTGCAATGGCAGCGTTGTTATTGGTTGGGACGCTGACCACACAGGCGTCTATGGGGAGGCCATTTTTTCCATGTAGGCTGCATGCAGCCTACATGGAGAAAAGGCAGAGTGCGTATGACTGGTTTGGTCGGTCCTGGGGCTGACCAAACAGTCAGCGTCCTCAGAGTGGGCAAGCCACTCTTCCCCTGCCCTAGAGCAGGACCGCCCGCCCCCAACCAAACCTTTCTGCTTTCTCACAGTGCAAGAAGCAGAAACATAAAATTGTATTTATAATACCATTTTATGTTTCTGCTTCTCGCACTGTGTGAAATCAGTGGGGCGACGCTCCTCCGTCCACATGGAGGAGCCGCCCCTGTGAAAAACACACAAAGCGAAAAGACAGAGGAAGAGAAAAACGAGAAAACCATTACAAAGGAGAAAGTAGGGATCTACAAGAGTGGGCTAAAGGGGCATTGAGTGTCTGCTGGTGAATTAAAGAATCATGAAGTGGATTTAGGACTATGGAGCCTTGAGCCATCGGCATGCCAATGTTTAATTGCACTGGCCTCGTGCTTCTGAGCAAAACCATTTTTTAAAATAAAGTAAGCACTGCTTCTTAGGGTCTCTTCGCCTGCCTGCTTGGTGTTTGCCTAATGTTGAACCCTATGCTCCCTCCATTAGTTGGATCTGACAAGTAAACCACCAAGGAAAATGAGACCAAACATTCTGGAGATTAACGTAGACACCATGAACTATTGAAGTAATATAAATGCTGGATATTTTGAAGATTTAGAGTAATTATAAAGGTTCAAAAATATATAAGATGCTGGAACATATATATTTGAACAGTCAAGTATAAAATTATATATTGATATTATAAAGATTTCACAGTTAACATTTCAATAACAATCAGAACATTCATACAGAATTTTGAACCCTTAAAAACAGTTGGGTCGAAATATATAAATGGTCACACTAAATCTGCATCTGTTTTCCATTTTAATCTAGTCTTGTCATTTTATGGTTCTTACCCCAAACTTCTCCCATATTTCTCTTTTTGGTTATGAATGAAGAACTTCTAATTTAAGGTCCACCTCAAAAATATATTATACTGAACACCAAGGACCATCTTGGTGTCCTCTAACACAGACGAAACCCTAAAATAAAATCCTCTTTGTTGGAAATTGGGTTACTGATTGAAGGGGCTGAAACCCTACACAAGCAACAACCACAATTTCTGTTAGGGTGAAGTCACAAGCAAACCTCAAATTAACCTGTGCTTAACCCCCTGGTAGCTTGGCACAAGCAGTCAGGCTTAACATGGAGGCAATATGTAAAGTATTTATGCAGCACGTCAAAGAGTAATAAAGTGAAAACACAACACAAGAAAACTCCCACACCAATTTAGAAAAATAGAGTCCAATTTAATAAATGTTTTGAGGCCTAAACGACAATAATCCAATCAGTAGAGCTGGAGAAATGCAATTTAAAAGTTTTAGGTAAAAATAGTGCCTTGAAGCACAAAATGCCAACTGTGGTTATCTGGTCACGCCGGACTGGGATAAAGTCACAAGTTCAGGCCGACTGCAATCGAGTGCTGGCTAGATACAGGGACTAAGTTTTGCCCGCTGAACAAGAGTACCTTCAATCCTGGTTATTGAGTATTGTCTGATCCTGCATTGAGGGTCTGCAATGCGAGGTCCTGCATCATTGTCGAGGTGCTTGGTTCAAGATGGTTGGAGCCTGTTCTGTCCCTGAGGTTTCTGATTAGGAGGTCAGCTAACTGGCTCTTGTAGTCACTCTATTGGTCCTGGGTTGAAGATACAGATCCAGTCCTTCACCCAGGCAGCAGGGCAACAGAGTAGCAGCCCTTCTGCCAGAGCAGCACAGCAGTGCTTCTGAGCCTTTTCCAGGTCCAGAGGTGTAGCGAAGAGTTGGGTCTGAGGATCCAATATTTATATTCTGGTGCACACTTCAAAGTAGGAGAAGGTTCTGGTTTTGGGAATTTCCTGCCTCCTTGCCCAGGCTCTAGATTGTCTGGGGTCACAACAGACTAGTGTCAAACCCTTTGGGAGTGTTCTCAGGTAGGGCCCTTGTGATGTGCAAGTGTGGTAGGACAGCTCCTCACCCCTCATCAAGTCAGAGATGGCCCATCCTGCCCACACCTATGGCCCTTTGTTTCACTGTCATTGTTTTCCCCTTCCCCCCAGTATTCTCTTTCTTTTCTTCTTCCTTGTGTCTTGCCCTGAGGTCCTCTTTTTGTCCCAGTCCTTGACCTTATTAATGTCAAACATATTTAGTTTGAAAAAGACAGCTTGAGCAAGGTTGTTGACTGCATGGAAATGCCTTCTCCTTAATATATTTCCGAGCTTGTGGTTCCTGCTGTTTGTGCCTCTGTAAATATTTTGTCCAGATTTATTTTTGTCTTAGACTTTCATATCGTTTTGCAAATCTATGTGTTCTTCCTTCCACCAGCAGTGGCCCTGAGCTTTCAAAAACTGCCTCCAATGGCTCCAACCCACTGGAGAAATGTCCAACTGAGTAATAGGACCATCCGTCCCTAACCAAAATTGTGTGTATGCACCAAGTTCCGAATGTGTTTAATTGTAAAGACTGTTTATCTGCCCCACTGTTAGAAATGGGGTATCTGGTTGGCTAAGGCATGCACCCAGGCCAGACAGAACCCACCACTCTAGTGAGGGTGAGCTAAATACATAACTTAGATAACCTGTACTCACCCTCTGTTAGCTTTGCACAGAGCAGTCAGGCTTATCAAAAGAGGCAATGTGTAAAGTATTTGTGCAACACACCCACTCAGTACCACAATGAATACACCACAAAAGGACTCCACACAGGTTTATAACAATGGGCTGTTATTTTATAAACACATTAAGGCCAAACCGATAAAAATCCAATGTATGCTTTTCAAGATATTTGCCTTTTTAAAATATAGGTAAATTGCTGTGCTTGAAGAGATGAGTGTTCAAAGAATACTCGCCTTTGGCAGTTTATACGGTCACCCTGACTGGGCTGCACTGGGTAGGATCCGAGCAATCGATTGCCAGCTATGCGGCTGCAACCATGTCGGTGAATCAGTGGGCAGTGATGACTAGTACTGAAAGCTTCTCGACCGGTCCCTCAACACCGTTTCATGTATGCAGTCTCAGCTGCCTGCGAGAGAGAGTGTGGTCAGCTGCAAGGACTATCTGGGTCCAACTAAGCATAGTACCTTCTCAAGGCGCTGTAGCAAACAAGAAGAGCTGCCGTCCTTGGGAGCTCCCAATGCAGTGGTCTCCTTTCTTGGGCCGAATGTGAGGCTGCGCTGAGCCATTCTCATGCGGCACTGTGGTGGCCTCCCTTCTGAAGTGTAGGTGGGGCACAACATTACAGAAGCAGGGCGCTTGTTTTTTATCCATGGAAACACTTGTTCTTTTCCCAATGCACATGCTGATCCTGAGCAAGGCAGAATGGCGCTCAATCTCTTTCCCGGCAGAGAGCTCATTATTTAACAGCACAAGCTTTGCGATCAGGCACGATCTGTTTCTGGTCAAAGTGTAGCTGTGAGACTCCTAAATGGCAGAGTCCCATGGCAGTGGTGAAGTCTTTTATGGCCCTGAGGCTTTGGGAACAGAGGGCAAGCCAGCAAGCCGCTGGAGAATACTTTGAATTCAGCACAGCAAAAGGTAGCAGTCAGCAGGCCAGCACAACAAGGCAGGTAGCAAAGTGGCAGTCGCTCCTGCAGCACAGCAATCAACAAGCAGCAGGCCAGCACAGCAGAGCAGTTAGCGGAATGGCAGTCCTTTTGGCAGCACAGCAGTCCTTCTGGCAATGTGCTGATATAGATCCAGCAGTGTCTGGTTACAGGTACAAAAAGTGTCTGTCCGATGGGTTCAGAGACCCAGTACTTATACCCAAAAGTGCCTTCGAAGTGGAGGTTACATCAAAGGCTGGCCTTCAAAGTGTGCCGGTCAACTTTCAGCCCAGTCCTGTCTGCCGGGGGGTGGGGAGGGGGGCTGATCAGTCCTTTGTGTGAGGGCAAGACACCACCTATTGAAGTGTTAGTCACTCCCCTTCCCATTGCACAGGAAGACTCATCTGTATACACATGAATGCATATGCAGCTGAGTATCCTGTGTTTGTGGCTGTCTAGACAGAATCCACAAAGTGTAACTGTCACCCAAACTCAGACTTGTATTGGAGACAGGCTGGAAGGCACACAACGAGCTGAGAGCAGAGAAATGCCAATTCTAAAAGTGGCATTCCTAAACTAGTAATGCCAAATCCAACTTTATCAATAAAGAGGGTTTATCATTACCATTCCAAAGATATGAAACATAAAGCAGCTACTCCTCTGTAATCAGGAAATACAGCTTGAAAGTGCAAGCAAGGAATGCCCAATGTTAACCTATGAGAGGAGCAGGCCTCAAAGTAGTGAAAAACTAAATGTAAAGAAAAAAAAGGACATGTCCTCCCTTTTTCTTACATAGCACCCTGCCATTAAGGTTACTTAGGACCTACCTTGGGGGTGACATATGTAATAAAGGGGAGTTTAAGGCTTGGCAAGTAGTTTTAAATGCCAAGTCGCAGTGGCAATAAACTGGCCACACAGGCCCTGCAATGGCAGGCCTGAGACATGTTTGAAAGGCTACTTATGTGGGTGGCACAACTAGATGCTGCACCCCACTACTAGCATTTAACTTACAGGCCCTGGGTACATGGTGTACACCTTTACAAGGGACTTACAAGTAAATTAAATATGTCAGTCATGTATATACCAATTACACACATGTTTAGATGAGCGAGCACATGAAATTTAGCACTCATCAGCAGAGGTAAAGTGCTCAGAGTCCTAAAGCCACCAAAAAGAGAGTCAGAAAAGAGGAGGAGTAAAGCAAAAGGTTTGTGGTAACCCTGCAAAAAGGGCCATTTCCAACACCCCCCATTCAGGCATTCATTCCTAATGGAAAGACTGATTCACACTTCCATATTGTAATTGTAATTGCATTTACATAGTGCTTACTACCCCTGACAAGGCATTGAAGCACTTTTTGGTGAGTACCATGCTACCCCTCAACCCAAAAAGTATTAGTGGTAAATTAGTATAGGAAAATATGAAATTAATTTGAGGGGTGGACACGTGAGCGTGTTAGTTAGATTGAAAAGGATAGCGGAGGGATAAACGAGGGAAGGGTCTAGAAAGTGTTTATGTGGAGATCATAGCAGTAGGAGAAGGTTTGGGATATGTAAAGGAGAGATGGGGGAGCTAAGAGTCTAGAAGTGGATTAGGGAGAGAGATGAGGTTTTGAATGAGTCTAGGAGCGATACATGAGGAAGGGTTTAGAAAACTTGTTTGGGAGATCTGAGTAGTAAAAGAAGTTTGAGATGATGCAAGGATGGGTAGAGGGGGTTAGAGTCTAGAAAGGGTTATAATGAAGATCATAGTAGTAGAATGGGATTTTGGATGAGTCAGAGAGTGGAGGTAAAAGATATATTGAGAGAGGTATAGGGTGAGAAATAGGGTCATGGATTGGAGAGAGTAGTGGAATGAGGTTTGCGATGAGTCAGAGAGTGGAGATAGAGAATATATTGCGAGCGGTATAGGTGGAACATAGGATAGTGCATTGGAGATGCTGAATTAGGAGTAAAGTAATAAATATAAAGATACTTAAGTACATGGAAGGTATATATGTATAAGGAAGGTAATATATCTAGATTTAAGTTGTATTTAATAAACTCAGACTTTCATGTGTTGCTTTACTATAATAAGCTAATTTTTTTTAATGTTTTCATTTTTTCCTTTTAAAATTCAATAGTAAAGCAATTGTAGATAGTTATGATAAAAATGTACTTATTTATGCAGTAACATATATACGTTAAACATGGAATAATATAGCTATAATTAATATGTACATTTCTTAAGCAGACCTAATGAATATCTATATAGTCATAAACATAATTATTATTACTCTAAAGTCCATGCAGTGCCAAAAATAGGGTGCATGCACACAAGGGGCACATGTTGTGCCCCCCTGCATTCATCCCCATGGGCAACAGGGGGTCCTGTAAGCTCCCCTTTGTTTCAGGGCCACCAGCCTTTTCATGGAGGAAAGACCTCCATGACACTGCTGGCGGTCCTGAAACTCGTAATAAGACTGGCGAGGCCACAGCAGCACCACTAGCATATTACTGAAGCCCTAACCACTGCACTACCGCCAGGGAATGGCGGTTCCCTGGAAGCTGCGGCGGTGCAGTGGAGGTCCGACTGCGCAACTTGTAATGGGGCGGTCGGACTCTCGGTGCGGCGATGGCTGGACTGCCACTGTCGTGACCCCGCAAGTCTGGCGGTACTCGGACCGCCAGACTCGTCATTGGGCCCTTAATCTTGTCTAATGTGTTTCAGCCTTCATCTACACAAACCAGCCTTCCTTCATTTTTGCTAGATTCTACAAATTCACAGCTCCTCAGAGTCCCATTGCCTTTCAGACTGGAGCCATCCTTGACAACTCGTATCTGATTTCTCTTGAATTATCCATTGGTTTCACATTCCCCAGATTTAGAAATAGTTTATAAAAATGAACCTTTATTTGATATTCTGCATAGTAAGACCTAGTTAATGTTTGTTTCAAGTATTTAATTGCCCTTTATTGTTGATAAATAGTGTAGTGTTTGCTCACACAGCCTCACAAATCATAGATTCATATATCTTCCAACACCTTCACATCATGTACAGCCAGCCAATTTGTTTGCCACCTCAATTAAATTTAATCCGAGAACGCTCACATTTGATCATTAGACATGGCACATATTTTTATCTTTCATCCTTCACACATTTTGGAGTAATCTGTAGCTCCTGTTGGCTGGTGCTTACTGGTACCTGAATGCCCATGAACCTCCCTTGGTGGTCTGCTGCCTGTCATTCTCCAAAAGGACTCCTACGTTTCTGACCTGACCATTGAAAGTGTAGAGGTCATCATGCCTATCATGCAGAGGTAGCTGGCCGACTGAACACAAATTCTGCATTTGAAGCACATTTCCCTAAAAGCAGGCACATTTTGAGAGCAGCACTCTCAAGCTCTTATTACAGGAATTATGATTTGTTGTGTCTGCCTAGATTGTCAGATCTACTGTCTCTTAAGTCCCCTACACTTACATTGTATTTGTTTCTTTTTGACAGCCAAGAGGGCTTCATGCTGAGTAATTTTAAGAGCCAATGCCTCCCGGGTAATGATGATTATTTAATGAGTTATCTTAGCTAAGCTTAAAATGCCTGTATTTAAATTACATTGACCCCTTTGATTATGTGTCTCTGGTGTACATTTCCAACTCATACAGTACAATTCATTTGCAACAACTTCTCCAAACTGTGGCTCGCAGCCATGATGCCAGAGCCATTACTCTGCTTTATGTGAATGTGTCAAAATGTGGAGCATCTTTATGCATCTCACGCATGCCCCAAATACCTTAGTGAGTTTCGTATCGCAGAGCAGGGTTGCATTCCTTTCCATATTCCCCGGGTGAGTAGGGCGCAGAGTGAGCACAGAGGTCATTTGTCAATTGAGATTTTAGGAAATAAAAGTAACTATGCCCCTTCATCCATGACCCCTGGGCAGCAATTGCACCAACTTGAAAACATAATTAGCTTTATAGTCATTCCTGTAACAAATATTAGGCTAGAAGCTTGAAGAGCACCTTGTTTGTACAAATAATTCACATGTCTGATTTCGGGTGAGATCAGCTCTTGAAGCTGCTGCTAGTAGCAACAGTGTTGCACTAGTGTTCTGTGCCAGGTGAGGCAGAGGAGGACTCATTCCGAAGCGGTCAGACTGAAGCCCATGAGGCCATACAAAACTGAAACCGTGCTCTTTGACATTTAGTCTATGATAACTGGCCATGCGACAGAAGAGGCAGCTGGGGAAGGAGGGCTGGCTGCAGGTGTTGGAGTGTAGTAAAATCTCTGAAAAGCCCTGCTCCATGTATACAAGCCTCTCATATTATCAGACTCATTCTTTTTCTGAAAAGAAATATTCACTAATGTGAAGCTCTGTGCTGATATCAGTTGTAGCCATGAACAAAACTACTAACCGGCAGCAGCAGGCTGGAATAGGAGCGAATGACCAGAGAAATTGTAGCCAGCTATATGAAAGCGGGTTATTAGTAGATGGGGTTATTCACCCTCAGCTAGTAATAATACCACAATCACTAACAGGTCAAGTAGAGTCTCAATAAATTAGCCCTTTCTCATCCTTTGGTAGCTTACCAAACTAACAGTCAGGCTTAACTTAGAAGACAGGTATTTGTAAAGCATTTTATACCACCAAAACAGTAAATAAGTAAAAGAAACCACACAATAAAAACCCAACACAAATTTATAAAAATAGAGAATATTTTTATCTTCGAAACAATGCTGAAATAACGGCAATCCAATGTAGGGACCTGGAGATATGAATTGTTAAAGAGTAAATAACAAGCCATGCATTCTAGCACCAAATAACTTAAAGCGCAGGACCAGGAAAAAGTATAAGTTTTAGGCCAACCGCAATGCAGCATAGGTCAAATTAGGTTGAGGGCTAGGTCCCAGGCAAAGTTTACTTTCATACTTTTTATTGGAGCTTTTCTCTCATTCACAGGCTCGTCGGCGGGTCCTTGGGCATCTCGGATCCGAAGTTTGATTCGACAATGGTGTCCTGCTGCACCACGATGCCTCAGTGAGCCTCTGGAAGTCTGTGTTCTTGATGGCGAGGGGCTCCAGAGCTTTCAGTCGGGCAAACCAGTGTGGTCAGGTAGATTTGCAAGTCATCAACGGTGACTTGACTCTCGACGTCGAGCCAGTGTTCTCCAGGAGCTTTTCTGCCAAGCTTTGTAGATAGTTTCCAGCCTATGGGACCTGGTTGTTTCTGAGTTCCTTTGTGGAAAAAAGGGTTTAGTAGCTCAAGCCCAGTATTCAGAGACTCTGGATTGCGTCTTGGTGGCTAGTTCTCAATTCCCCACAATGCACCTGCACATCCAGGAAAACTTCAGTTGCAACTAGACAGCTAGGGTGATCCCCTCTTTGGCCTTTCATGTGACTTCTTCCAGCTCTGTTGTACCTGTTTCTGATCAGGGAGTCCACTCCATTTCCCTTGAGTCAGTCACAGTCCTTTCTTTTGTGGAGCCTTGGGAGTGCAGAAGGAGCAGTACTGAGTGCAAGCCTTCTGTGGTGCAGTCCAAGGGTCCATCAGGGCAGTCCTTCTTTTGTTCCAGGCAGTTTTCTGAGGAGCTTCTGCAGCTCTCCCACATTTATCCTCCATTCTGGGCTGGCAAGAGGAGGGGAAATCCCAACCAAATAGGGGTAAATTTACCTCCCTGTGCTATGATCCCTTCCTTTGAAGGGTGGCACATTTTTTACCCAGACTGCACTGTTCTAAAAAATTCAAAATGGAAAACATTTCTCCATGGTGTCTGTGTGTCTGTGTAACTCAACACAAAGGTGTGGCTAACAACTGACTTCACTCCCCTTTCAGCTCCTCTCCTAATCTAATTAGTGGGGGGCTCCCATCTGGCTGGGGATCAAGGAAGTGGGGGCTGGCCTGGGTCCTTTGACATCTGTGGTCTCCTGCCTTTGAAGTCCAGCTTATCTTCCCAGTCCTCTCACTAGCTTCTTCAGGAAGCACATCTTCTCCCACCAAATGGCTGTGTTGCTTCAGCCCCAGGCCTTTATACACCTACTTAGAAAGCAACTTGGCTCAGGCTATCAATGGCTGACCAAACAGAAGAGGCTGCTACAGGGCTGCTGAAGGTAAGTTTGGGACAGTAAGTTCTTTCCTGTAATAATTAAAACAAATGCAACCTTGGCAAGCTATTGAATTCATTGTAACCATTATATTGATACTTTGAATGATAAGTCTAGCTAGCTCCAATCAAAAGTTAGACTTTATGAAGTTTAATAAAACCTTTCCATGTTAGCCTATGGAGCTAGGAGCACTACATTAGGGAAAAATGATGTTGGCAGTTTTTGATTACCAGGGCATATAAAACATCTTTTATATTGTCCCTGTTTTTTAGGTCGAGCCTAGAGTAGCGCGCAAGCGCTGCTTCTGGCGAAGACTTTATGTAGGGGGTTTGAAAAAGCTGACCAGACGCTCGTGCGTCATGGCCTTTTCCCTGCGGTTACCCACACGGGCGCCATGTGGTTTCAATTATCGTGCCCTGACACGGGCGCGATAATTAAAACCAGATGTCTCGCTGTGGCGCGCGCGCACCAATCACGTCGCCCCCCCTCCTCCCCGCTCCTGCCTTCAAATGCTTGTTTAAGAAACTCACGCCTAGCCTGTGATTGTTCTATGTTTTCAGACTCTAAGCTGCGTAAAGGAGGATTTAGGAGGATTTGCTACTGTAAAGCTTTTCCCCGCTCGCATTGAAACTCAAGCCTTTGCGTCGGTGGATGGAAATGCCTCACCTTCCAAGACTTCAGTTGCAGACACCAGGTGCGGTGTGCAGACCGCAAGATACTAAACGGGCATGCCCAGCCATCAGATGTGATTGTGTTAACGAGGGGAACTGGCTATTCTGCCTCGTTTGCTCCTCGCGAGAACACTCCCGAGCCTGCACTGAACCTGAACTATTGTCTGGAGCGCGCCGAAGACTGCAGGTAGAAGAAGCACAAGGCACTGTTACACCTGGGGGAGGGGAGCAGCCAGGGGTTATTGGCCTTACGGCTCACGCTAAACAGAGCTCCGCTCTTCCGCTCACGACAACAGATGCGCAGATCAATGTCTCTCAATAAAACCGGGACAATGAGGCCTGCGAGTGATGCGATTTCAGCCACCAGGAGGAAATGTTTTGCTCAGCCTGATGACGCACGCTTTGGGGTTTCCTCGCTGCACAGAGAATCCTACACAATGTACAGAGTTTGCGTGTTACCCTGCATCCTGTCAGTTGCACTTTTAACAACCCTATGCGAAGCCAGTAGTCATGGTTTATTTATTGCAAACGTGCAAAAAGATATTTAAACAAGCATTGGCATAGCCAATAGGTCTCGCTTTGGGACCTTATAAGTATTTAGTTATGCAGCACAATATCTTTGGTGCAACAACATTAACTGTTGCATGGTTAAACACTTATAAGGTCCCAAAAGCGAGACCTATTGGCTATGCCAATGCTTGTTTTTTATAGGTTTGAGGTTTATCTCAGAGGCAATGTGTAAAGCATTTGTACATAACACACACAGTTACACAGTGAAAACACTACAAATGTACACCACACCAGTTTAGAAAAATAAAGTATCTTTATCTAAACCAAAAAAGACCAAAACAACAAAAATCCAACATACACAACTCAAAATATGACTTTTAAAAGGTTTTAGCAATTCTATCCATAGAAAACTACGGATGTGGGTGTTTTCCACAAAGTACCTTAGGATGCGTCAAAATTCACCAACCAAAACAGTTGCAGATGAGCGGGACATGGGAAAACACAGCGATGCATCGGTTTCTGAGTCCATGGGGAGGTGATGTGTCAGTTAAGTTGCACATAGGGGAAGTGTTGCGTTGAATCCAGACTGTAAGGGGAAGCGGTGCATCGATTTTCGGATGACTCGGGTCTGTGGGTTTTGAATTTAGCACACAGGTGAGATGCGTGGGAAAATCCAGATGCTTTGGGTCGATGTGGCGGCGATCCAGGCGCTGCGTCGATTTCTAAAGCTGCAGACAGGTGATGCGTCAATTCTTCCAGGGATGCTGCAGGCTTGCATTGGAGTTGGAGCGGGAGTTTCGGACTCTGGAAACTCGGTGCTTAGGACTCAGGCTGCAGCAATTTCTCGGCCCACACACAGGCACTGTGTCGATCTTTTAGGGTGCACCTCATAGATGTGTGTGTTTTTCAGCCACACAGCACTTTGCGGTGGGAAAAACCGTGCAGGAAGGGCAATGCTTGGATTTTCACTAGGAAAGTCAGCAAAACATCCTCCAAGGGCCCAAAAACTGGATTAGGCACCACAAGGCAGGTCAGAATTTCCAGCAGTGGAGTTCAAGGTTGCTGTAGGTGAAGTCTTTGTGTCCCTGAGACTTCTTAACAGGAGGCAAGCTCTACATCAAGCCCTTGGAGAATCTTCTCAAGCATGTTTCACAGCAAAGTCCAGTCTTTGTTCTCTTTCAGACAGAAGTAGCAACTGTGGGCCAACCGAGCAAGGCAACACACAGCAAAGGGGCAGTACTCCTCCTCACAGCTCTTCAGCTCTTCTCCTTGGCAGAGGTTCCTCTTGATCCAGAAGTGTTCTGAGATCCTGGGGCCAGTGACCCAATAATTATACTACTTTTACCTTTGATGTCTATGTTCAGAATGTCTCTCTTGTTCAGTAAAAACCAGTTCTGTCCTCCCTGGTCAAGCCACACTACAGGGGGTGGTGACAGCATTGTGCAGGGCAGCCATAGCTTATTCAGGTGCTAGTGACAACTCCTCCCACCACTCTAGCTCAGGATGGCTAATCAGCATAGGCAGGGCATACCTCAGATCCCTTTGTGCAAGTGTCTGGAGTGAATACACAAACTGCCGCTGTCAGTCTAAAACCAGACAGTGAATCCACAAGCAGGCAGAGGCACACAGGATGGTTAAACAAGAAAATGCCCACTTTCTAAAAGTGGCATTTTCAAACATACAATTTAAAAACCACCTTTACTAAAAGGTGTGTTATTAAATTCTGAGTTCAGAGAGCCCAAACTCCAAATCCCTAGCTGTTCCCAATTGAAAGTTACACTTGTACAATGTTACTAGGCAGCTCCAATAATAGCCTATGGGAGAGCTAGTCCTTTCAATAGTGAAAAACAAAATATGAAGGGGCAGATTTACAAGGACTGGCGCATCCCTGCAAATCAGCAGGGATGCGCCAGAATAGATGCGACACGCAATTCCCCCTTGCGCCACCACGGATGCGTCGCATCTACAATGCGGCGCACAGTGGCGCAGGGATAGGCAGATGCGTGTCACATCTGATGGCGTAAGGGCAGCACATTGCTGGAGTCGTGTCGCAATCACGACGCAACTCCAGCAATGCTCAGGGGCCGCCCATACCTAACGTGCTGCGCCACTCCTTACGCCTGCTTCAAGCAGGCATAAGGATTTGTCGCAGCGGCCTCTGAAAAGTGACTCAGTGAAATCTTGTAGATTTCACTGCGTCACTTTTACGAGGCTTTTTCCGAGGGAACGCCCACCCCGCATACATTAAACCTGACGCAGGTTTAATGTGGCGCAGGGCTTTACAACGTGACGCATCTCCCTAGATGCTTCACGTTGTAAATAAGTCGCAACGTGGCGCATGGTTTACGCCGCCGCTGCGTCATAGAAGTGACGCAACGGCGGCGCAAATGTGTCGCAAGGGGCTTGTAAATCTGCAGCACAGAATTTCACTATCAGGACATGTAAACACATATCCTACCTTGGGTATCCTACCTTTCACATACACTGCACCCTGCCCATGAGGGTACCTCGGACCTACCTTAGGGGTGCCTTACATGTAAGAAAAGGGAAGGTCAAGGCCTGGCAAGTGGGTGCACTTGTCAGGTCGACATTGCAGTTAAAAACTGCGTGCGCAAACACTGCAGTGGCAGGTCTGAGACACATTTGAAAGGCTACTTGTGTGGGTGTCACAGTCAGTGCTGCAGGCACTCTAGTAGCATTAGATTTACAGGCCCTTGGCACACACAGTGCACTTCACTAGGGACTTACCAGTAAATTAAAATATGCCAATCATGGGTAACCAATCATAATCACAAATTACACAGGAAGCACTTGCGCTTTGGCACTGATCAGCAGTGTCAAAGTGCCCAAAGCATCTAAACCAGCAAAACGAAATCCAACACAAAGTCAAAAATACAGGAGGTAGAGGCAAAAAAGTCAGGGGAAACCACACCAAGGATGCCACGTCTAACATTTATCAATATATTGTCTTTAAGAATAAGGATTTTCACACACTCTACCACTTTTAGTGGGGTGGCTTCAGCGAGGACTGCTAAGAATGGAAACTGAATACCCATGAAATGGGCTTCCAATCGATTGACAATGAACAGGATCTTGCTGGCCAACACTTGTATATTCACTAAAAGAGTGTAATAGAAAAAAGATTATGATTAGCTGGCAAGCTGGCTCTGAGATGGTAGTTGTTTCAATTGGGTTGTAGGAACACCTGTTATTTACAGCGCTTAGCAATGGCAACTATGCCTAAATGCGATCTAAACATGGGTTATAAATGGTTAAAGCTCTTATTATTCAATACTTACGCATATCTCATCATAGTGTTTCTAAAGCAGGTAAGATGCTGCTGAACCCAGTGTACACTCAGACTTCGTTTTGAAACTGTAAAAAAGTGAATACATAATTCTGCTTCTCTAAGCTACGTTGCAATTTTCTGTTTTGGCAAGCTCCTCTCCGTGCTCCACCTCTATCGAGACATCATTTAAGAAAGCGGCACGGCTCTTTACAACATTCTGAAGTAAGTAAATAAGAGTCCTTGTTTTGCCCTTTTTTGAAACGAAAATAGCAGCAACTTCTTTCTCAGGTCTAACATAAATTGGAATAGACGTGATGCTGGTCTGAAGCATATAGAACCATGCATTTGTTGCACATGCATGATGCAAGCATTCTCAAAGAAATATGCCAAATCATATTTTCCCAATTTCTATTGACCTACATTTCACTGTTGCTGATTTGTACTTTGCCAATTAGACCCTGAAGCAGCACAAAAAATTGCCTCCCGCTGACAAACTTTAAATAACTGCGTTTTGAAATAATGCTTCTTCATATGGGGTTATTTTTGTTCTGAAGGTCAAATTCCTGGAACATGAAAGTGCAGCAGGGAGGGCACCATGGAGTTGGCCGTACTGTTTTAGCCTCAGTCGTGGCATTGGGGTGATATAACTGCTTAAAAGTGTCACATTCTGGCATTACTGCCAACCAATTTGAGTGTTAATATATAATGTCGTTAAAAAAAATGTAACGCCAGTAAAAAGTAATGCTTTTACGTGTGGGTGCATCCAACAGTGTGAGAGTAGTCCCTCAATATTGAATGATTTCCAGTAGGTAGCTAAAGGACAAAAATTATGCCAGTATTTATGCTATCTTGGGTCCTTCTAAGAAAAATTAACCAAGTGCATTTTCATTGATTGACAATTTAAGAAAAATAAACAAGCATTTTGCTTAGAAGTACATGGTGGCTGCTGGCTGAACACACCCTATTCTATCCTGTCTGACTTTGTTGGTGTTCGAGCATTTTAACAATGCTAAGCAGCAGTTAAAACGCCTGTGCTTCCCCAGTAAAACATGTGCTATGGATTGTAACTGCCTGTGTCGCCTTTTT
This sequence comes from Calotriton arnoldi, assembly GCA_963921515.1. Taxonomy (NCBI): domain Eukaryota; kingdom Metazoa; phylum Chordata; class Amphibia; order Caudata; family Salamandridae; genus Calotriton; species Calotriton arnoldi. Next base: position 1,565,356 of record CAWUFW010003614.1, read on the forward strand.
AACTTCCATTAAAGCTGACTGTAAACTGTGCCTAAAATGCACAAATGCATAAAAGGTTAAATGTCACATGTGGACTGCAGTGTGTTGTTACACCACTCACTTTTATGGCAAAAGTATGCAGAAACGCATAGTAAGGAAAAATGCCTTTGCCATTTAGGAAAAGCCTATTTTTAAATATCCATAAGTCACCCATATAAAAATAGGGCACTTATTCCAGTTAGTGTGCTCTTATGGTGAAATAAAACCCCACATCTATTCTGTCTGGCACTTCTGTCCCATTAACTAAGTGTAATAAATAGAGCCTTTAGTAAATCCGATTAATAACAGTCCAAACTGTTCCCCAAGGAACTGCATGGCTATCGACTGCCATTTTATTTATTTTAAGGTACATTACTAAGTAAGTGCATTATATTTTTGGAGAGGGGGGTATTATAGTTTGTGTCTAATTACTTGCATAATCCTGTCGATTAATTAAAATCCCCCTATCATCTAATGGAATAAGCCTTGACTGCTAACCCTCACTACTCTGTAGAATGACATGTACATAGAAAGTGACCTAATCATGTTACTGGAATCCAATAGCACCTGTGGCTGTGGGACACTAACCGTACATTTCATTGCCCACTACAAATACTGCCCGACCCACAGAAAAGACCCCACAAGATGCAAACCCATCAACTGAGCTGTTGTTATAGGCTGCCGTTGAGCTGTGGTTCTAAAAAAATATATACATATGTTAGGAGAGCAGCCAGCCTCCTACAAACACAGCTCCCCGTTGCAAATCACATGATATGCACAATTTACTAGTTCAACCTCTCCCACCCAACTCCCCAATTTATTCTCTTTTATACTAGATTATCTATTGTTCTTACTTTAGGATTGCTTGTTAATATTTATAATTGCCATTTGCTTTCTCTAGTCCTATTATACTGATGAAACAAGGGTGTGTGTATTTATCACTATTATGCTTACATTTAAGAAAAACATAACATTACCTAGATTACTGTAGCAATTTTGTTCAGATTGTGTATATGTACTTGCATTTCAATAGTAGTATTTTAAACGAGGCAGGACCATTAAAGGAGAAGCTGAAAGCTATTCTTGTGTATTTTGCCATGAACGTTTGTAAATTTGATTTTTTTATGAATATTCAATAACACTTTAAAAAACGTATTCACCTACTGTCGGAAATTGGGTTACTGTTTGAAGGGGGTGAAACACTACTCAAGCAGCAACCACAATTCCTGTCAGGGTGAAGTCACAAGCAAACCCAAAATTAACCTGTGCCTAACCCTCTACCGCTTGGCACAAACAATACTTAATTTGTGAAAAAGAAAAAAAAGTACGTGTCAGGGCATTTCTTGTTAGCTCACTGCAGCCTGCACCTCATTGCCCCAGCCAGTGCTGCCAATGACAGAACCAACACAATTACCAACCATCACATTCCTACAAGTGTGACAATTCAGACTATTCCAGGCCACCCAAAGCTATAACAATGGTGGAGCGGCATGTGTTAATATTTTTAATTTATATTGATGTATTAAACACTGTTATTGTGCTCACCTCAAAATTTGACAGACAACGCCACCATGTGGTGGACTGTCACTAGAGCCTGTGCTGACAATGAAGTGCTGGTGCCAACACCAGAAACCAATGGCTCAAATTAAGCACTCGAAAGCAGTCAGGCTTAACTTAGAGGCAATGTGTAAATTGTTTATGCAGCACTTCCAGCAGTAATAAAGTGAAAAAACAACACAAGAAAAGTCTCACACCAATTTAGAAAAATAGAGTAAAATGTAGAAAATTATTTGAGAATAAAACAACAAAAATTCCAATCAGTAGAACCTGAGATATGAAATTTGAAAGACTTAATTAGAAATAGAGCCTAAAAGCACAAAGCACCAATTATGGTTATCTGGACGTGCCACAATGGAAAAAAGTCACAAGTTCAGGCTGACCACCATGCACAGCGGTCCGGATACAGGGATCAAATTAGGCCCCTGAACAAAGTACCTTAAATCCTGGTTACGGAGCATTGTGAGATCATGTGTTGACAATGCTGCATGCAGCGGCGATTCTTATGAAGCTGCAGGGCTGAAATGCAAGGTCCTGCATTATTGTTGAGGAGGCCGTCAATGTTGTGCTTGCGATGCAAAGTCCTGTGTCAAGGAAGTGTTGGGCTCACTGACAAAACATCGACACCCAAAACATCCCCATACAACAATATCCAATAATAAATATCGATGTCAAAAATATCAACATCCTAAATGTATAAAGGTAAGTACAAAAATATCGGTAAAAAATATTGATGACATAAATATAGATATACAAAGTATTGTTATATATATATATATATTATCTACTGGCGGTCGCCAGTAGATAGTTATAGTTAGGACCTATTTTCCATAGGAAATCCGCGACATTCTATTTGAAATAACTCTCTTGCCGGTTGACGTATCTTCGCGAAATTTTCAAACTTTGTGGGGCGCTCCGGTCCGCTCCTACCCTGAAAGTCTCGGGGTGATTCGTTAAGCGGTGGCCGAGAAAAAAGGGGGGTCCCAAAACACGTTTTCCCCATTCATTTTTCCATAGGAAACTTTAGACACGGCTACAGCCCGAACTGCTAAACGGAATTACACCAAATTTGGCAAAGAGGTAGTTCTTGGTTCAGAAAGAACCCTTTGTGTTAAATGGTGTAAATCCGTTCAGAAGTTGCTGAGAAAATCAAAAGTAAAAGTACATATATATCTATGGGCACGGAGGATCCGCGCACCCTCCCGATCACGAGCTGTCTGCTAATTGGCTGTCAACACTCCAAACCAGGAAGTGTTGGCAGCCATCTTGTTCCTCGGTAGAACCGAGGAACAAGAAAGCAGTAAAAAAAGTGCGTAAAACGCACCAAGGGGGCAGGGTAGAAACACCCTGACCCCCTAGGTCTGCTCAGGGGTCCCACAAGGACCCCCTGGGCAAAAAAGCATTTTTTTAAATCGGCAGGATGCGCTCAGGGTGCGCGGATCCTGCCGATAAAAAATCGAGCGCGGTCTCCGCGCTTCGATGTTAATTTGCCCCCGGGTGGGCCAAGTCCCGGGGGCATGCTGTGGGGGGGTTTATTTTATGTATGGGGGGCCTCTAAGGGCCCCCCAAGCCCCGGGGCTGCCACCCCCGGGGCTTTATTTGAAAAAGTAGCGGGAGGGCTCTGAGCCCTCCCGCAGCCCCGGGGACCACCACCTCCCGGGGCTTCATTATTTTTAAATTAACATGTGTGGGGGCTCCAGCCCCCACACGCCCGGGACCACCACCTCCCGGGGCACTAACAGAATTGAAAATGGGGGTCCGTTAAGGACCCCGAGCCCCGGAGACCACCACCTCCCCGGGGCTGTGCATTTGGATGGGAGGGGGGCCGCGCGGCCCCCCTCCTGGAGCCTGTGGTGGCCCTGGGGACCGCCACCCCCGAGGGCCGGCTCCTGCAGTGTCCCGGGGTGCCTACCCCCGGGACACTGCTGTTTGCAATGACAGGACGGGAGCCTCGCGGCTCCCGTCCTGTCATTGCAAGCTGCTTTGGATATTGGAAGAGAGCAGGGAAACCTGCTCTCGCTTCCAATATCCAAAGACAATTGCTTTTCCACACGGGGAGCAGCATGTTAGCTGCTCCCCATGTGGAAAAGCAATGCCGGCTCCCGTAGGACACGGGGAGCCGGCGGGACTGTGGGGGTTTGGGGACCCCCACAGTCCCCAACCAGAGGCCAGGGCCCGGGGGATGGGGTCCCCGGGGCAAGTAGTGGCCCGGGAGGGGGGCCACGCGGCCCCCCTCCCCAGAAATAATTTAAAAAAAAGGCCTGCCCTGGGGGATGGGGTCCCCGGGGCAAAAGGAGGCCTGAGGAGGGGGGCCACGCAGCCCCCCTCCTTAAAAATTAATGTAAAAGTGTGGCCATGCCCCGGGGGATGGGGTCCCCGGGGTAGGATTCGGCCAGGGGAGGGGGGCCACTCGGCCCCCTTCCCGTTTAATAAAAAAAAGGGGATAAGGCCCTGGGGACGGGGTCCCCAGGGCCCAAAAATAGGAAAAAGGAAGGGGGCCACACAGCCCCCTTCAGGAGGAAAAAACCAAAAAACGATCGGGCCGCAGGCCCGCCCTTCCTTCACCGCTCTGCAAACGCGCCCCCTGGCGCGTTTGCAGATGGGGAAGTAATTCCCCTTCAATACTGGGGTCCCTGGGGGCCAACTAGCCCACCAGGAACCTCCAGTATGCGCCAGGAGCTGCGTTGCAGAGAGGTGTACAGAGGCCACGCCCTTTTTACACCTCTCTGCAACGCAGCTCTGTGGCACTTTTTGGATATACCTGTTGGGCTAGTTGGCCCCCAGGGACCCTCAGGATTCAAGGGAGTTAATCCCCCGACTTAAAACGCGCCACGGGCGCGTTTGCACAGTGGTGAAGGGAGGGGCAGGGCTTCAGGTGACATGTGTGCAAACAGGCCCCGTGGCGTGTTTTAAGATGGGGGATTAAGTCCCCTTGAATCCTGAGGGTCCCTGGAGTCCAACTAGCCCACCATGTACTTCCAAAAGCGCCACAGGGCTGCCTTGCAGAGAGGTGTAAAAGGGGTGTGGCCTCTGTACACGTCTCTGCAACGCAGCCCCTGGCGCATACTGGAGGTTCCTGGTGGGCTAGTTGGCCCCAGGGACCCTCATGATTAAGGGGACTTAATCCCCCAACTTAAAACGCGCCACGGGCGCATTTGCACAGATGTCACCTCAGGCCCCGCCCCTCCCTTCACCATTGTGCAAATATTCCTCTAAAATCAGCCGAAATACGAATTCCGATTTACTCACCTGTTATCAGGAGAGACCTCAGTGCTGCATCTTTCAGCCCAGTACTGATCCTGAAAAGTAATTTTAACCGTACTTACCAGTAACTTGAATTTCCTTCCATAGGATATCATTGCCTGCTTTTTGCTGAAAAAGTTTCTAAGTGTCGATTTTTGAAACATACAAATATTCCTCTAAAATCAGCCGAAATACGAATTCCGATTTACTCACCTGTTATCAGGAGAGACCTCAGTGCTGCATCTTTCAGCCCAGTACTGATCCTGAAAAGTAATTTTAACCGTACTTACCAGTAACTTGAATTTCCTTCCATAGGATATCATTGCCTGCTTTTTGCTGAAAAAGTTTCTGTCGATTTTTGAAACATACAAATATTCCTCTAAAATCAGCCGAAATACGAATTCCGATTTACTCACCTGTTATCAGGAGAGAACCCAGTGCTGCATCTTTTAGCCCAGCACTGACCCTAAAAAGTAATTTTAACCGTACTTACCAGTACCTTGTATTTCCTTCCATAGGAATCCATTGTCTGGTTTTCAGCAGAAAAGTTTCAAAGTGTCAATTTTCACAAACTACAAATATTCCTTAAAAATCGCCTGTATGACTTGAACGCATTCTTTCAACTGTTTACAGGAGATGCACCAGTGCTGGATCCAGGATCCACCACTGAGTGAGAAAAAGTCACGATAACACTACTTACCTGCTAAGTGAATTTCCTCCCATAGGATAACATTGGTGATTCTATGTGAAAAAGTTTCTAAGTGTCAACTTTTAAAATACAATAATATTCCTTAAAAATCACTACTGTAACCAAAACGCTTTTACTCAACTGTTTACAGGAGATGTCCCAGGACTGAATCTAGGATTCAGTCCTGTGGTTAGAAAAGTAATCCATAAAGTAACTAATTGCATTTAGCTAGAAAGTCACATTGAGCTCAATGTTGCATTGTGTTTGAAATTGTGTTGCCCATTGCAACAACTGTAACTACTGTACTTAAAAGTCTATTGCCTATTTGCAAAGTATTTAAAGTAAATTAATTCATTCTGAGAAAGTATATTTTGTAATGTAATGTATAATGTAATTACAATGTAATTTAAAAAATAAAATATCTAAAAATAAATAGTTTAAAAAAATGTAGTAAATCAGTATGAAAAAAATAAAAATAACAATTAATACATTTAAAAATTGACATTTACAAAACCTTTGAAATTCACTGAAAAAAACCATAGGTTTCAGACATGTTATAGTTAGGAATTAGCATTTAAAAAACCTTTGAAATTCACTGAAAAAACCATAGGTTTCAGACATGTTATAGTTAGAAATTAGCATTATAAAAAACCTTTGAAATTCACTGAAAAAACCATAGGTTTTAGGGACAGTTATAGTTACTTGGACATTGCACTCGTACAAAACCCGTGAAATTCCCCCGTTATAGTTAGTTCAGCTAACTATAACTCGCGCCCCCACAATGCACTACTGATGACGTCACATATTACATCACTCATGACATGGTCAGTGACATCACTGATGACATCACTGATGACATCTCAAATGACATCACTGATGACATCATCCATGTGATAATTTCATGCATCTTCTCACACCCTAATATAACTTTTGATACACCCACTCTAAATTACAGACTGCCATTCTCAAAACCATAGACACTCCAATACCAATAACTACATACCAACTCACTGATTCTTAGGTCTACACACACATCCACTCACTCACCCGTACAGTCACTCATACTTACAGTCACTCAGTACAGGACTATCATATGCACTCATACACCTATATAAACACTGACACACCGCCACTCATCCATAGAGGTACTCACACACCTAGTCAGTCATGCAAAAAATTAATCACACACCCATTTACTCACCTATAGAGTTATACACACACCAGCTCAATAACTCATACAAATACTAGCACATTCTTACGCTCTTATACAATAACTGATACAAACACACACGCATCCATACAGCCACTCTCACAATCACACACTCTCACATATAGCCTTTTAAATACTCTAACACACATATATACTTCCTTTTACATATGTAGTTACTCGCACATGTACCACTGAGATATACATTCACTCACTAACACACCCATACACACACTCACCCACCCAAGCAGTCCATCACAGACGCACTCTTCAAATCATGCACCCAGTGAATCACCCACTCACACATCTATGTACAGAGTCGCACACACCCCACCCACACAAACACTCAGGCACCCATACAGATACTCAGACAATCAATTAATAACCCATGTAGACACTCATGTAGCTATTCAGAAAGCCATGCAGCCGCTTACAAACCAACAGACAGACGGATACAGACATTCACACAGTTTAGTCACTAACCCATGCATTCAGTAAGATACATTTAATCACTCACTTGTACAGTCAGTCACTCACGTACTAAATCATCCATTCAGACACTTATACACCCACTCATTCTTCAATACGCCTTTCCCTATATATATTAAACATATTTAAACTTTACAGAAACACACAGTCACTGGATGATGTCATCAGTGATGTCATTTGAGATGTCATCAGTGATGTCATCAGTGATGTCACTGACCATGTCATGAATGATGTAATATGTGACTTCATCAGCAGTGCATTGCGGGGGCGCAAGTTATAGTTAGCTGAACTAACTATAACGGGGGAATTTCACGGGTTTTGTACGAGTGCAATGTCCAAGTAACTATAACTGTCCCTAAAACCTATGGTTTTTTCAGTGAATTTGTAAGGTTTTTTAAATGCTAATTTCTAGCTATAACGTGCCTGAAACCTATGGTTTTTTCAGTGAATATGAATATATATATATATATATATATATATATATATATATATATAATTAATTTAAAAACATAGATTTAATATACATTTTAACAAATATAACAAATAAACTTAACTTAAAAAGTTAAACACACATATATAATTATTATATATATTTACTGTAAAACAATTAATAAACTATTAATTTAAATGTATTTTATAATTTTAAAAATGTAACAAATAAATATATATACATATACCAATACCATAAAATATATGTTAAAAAAGCATTCTATTATGAATTAAAACATTAAACTATTTAAAAATATTCCAGTCAATATAACAGTAGGGAAAGTGTTGGATAGCGGAGGGATAAAATGTACTATTCCCACTCCAGTCAGTGCAACAGTAGGTAAAGTGTTGGATAGCGGAGGGGTAAAAATTACTATTCCCACTCCAATGAGTGCAACAGTAGGGAAAGTGTTGGATAGCTGAGGGATAAAATCTACTTTTCCCACTCCAGTCAGTGCAACAATAGGGAAAGTGTTGGATAGCGGAGTGGTAAAAATTACTATTCCCACTCCAGTCAGTGCAACAGTAGAGAAAGTGTTGGATAGCAGAGGGGTAAAAATTACTATTCCAACTCCAGTGAGTGCAACAGTAGGGAAAGTGTTTGATTGCAGAGGGATAAAAATTTGTATTCCCACTTCAGTCAATTCAAAATTAAAAACAAACAAAATATCAACAAAAATGTTTTGAAAAACAAAATAAATAAATAAAATATACAAATATGTTACAAATTAAAATACAAATATATTTAATATTAAAAACAAACAGAAAAAACATATTATAATGTTACGTAAATATCACAAATACCTACACATATATTAAATAAAATATAAAAATATTTTTCAAACAAATAATTTTTGTAAGAAATTATTTATAAACAAGAACATTATTACATACATTTATTTTATTTACATCCTACCCTATAACACAATTCACAACCCACATCTAAATTGAAAAATAAAATGTACTTCCATAAATAACATAATTATCAATTAAATAAATATTATTAATTAAAAAACAAATTAAAACATAAAAATTAATTAACTTCCCACCCATTACCCCTATAAACCCCACAACCCACACCTAAAATTAATTACACAATTTCCATAATTAATTTTCAATTAATTAACAACTAATTATGAATTGATAAAAAAAAAAAATCCAACCCTTTAGCCCTATAAACCCCACACCCGCACCTAAAATTAATTACACATTTTCCATATTTAATTTTCAATTAATTAATAATAATTAACAACTAATTATTAATTAAAAATAAATTACTTACCATCCTTTACTCCTATAAACCCTACAACCCGCACCTAAAATTAATTACACAATTTCCATATTTAATTTTCAATTAATTAATATTAATTAACAAGTAATTAATTAAAAATAAATTACTTCCCACCCTTTACCCCTATAATCCACACAACCCACACCTAAAATTAATTACACAATTACCATAATTAATTACCAATTAATTAATCAATATTAATTAATAAATTAAAAATAAATTACTTCCCACAATTAACACTATGAAATCTCAATTAAATAAATATTAATAAATAAAAAATATCATTCATTTATTATATTTAAATTACTTCCCACCCTATTTCCCTATAAACCTGCAACCCGCTACGGTACTAAAAAATGCTAAATGTAATTAAAATAAAATTGATAACTACTAAAAATGTAACACCTATATTAAAAAACATAAACAATACTTATACAAAAAAAATACATCACATACATTTAAAATATATACTAAAATACATAACACTAATTAAAAAATCGATATTTTAAACAACTACATTTTTGCAAATGATATTAATGACTTCTATATTTTTTAAATCGATATTTCTTACCTTCAAATCGATATTCTTGACCACGATATTCTTGCTGTCGATTTTTCTGAATCACGATATTTAGGACTCGATATTTCTGTAGTTCGACATTTCCAACTCGATATTTTGTCTGCACACCGATGCGTTGTGCTGCAGAGGGTCCCATGCAGAGCTGCGAGGAGGCACGTTACGCTGCGTCGGCTCTGCAACAACTGGCTTGTCAGTGCACCTTCAGGCCCACTTCCAAGGGTCCAAAACTGGGGTGGTACCACTTGGGGGCAAGACTTACAGCAGACAGAGTCCAAGTGCTGAGTTCAAGGTAGTTGGAGCCTTTTCTATCCCTAAGGCCCTGATCAGGAGTCCAGCAAACTAACCCTTGGTGTCACTGTGTCGGTTGATTTATTGCTGTTGAAAGACATGGTGTTATGAATAGTCATGACATATGTATTTAATGCGCTTTTTACCAGCATCTCCTAAGAAAAATGAAATTTTACTATGTACTGCATTGTTATTTTATGTATATATTTTACGTTTAGCATTTGTTTTAGAAAAACTTGAATTTTGCCCTACTCTTTGAAAATTACTTACAACTATCAAAAGAAAAGAATATCTAATCTAGGGTGCCCAAATGTATCTTTGCTACACATCCCAGGTGAACTATGCAACAGGTAAATGTGTTTGGCCAAAGAAGAGCAGGAGTGCGAGAAGGAAGAAAAAAAACAGGAGGCCTTTCCTTGCCTTGGTTGATTGGGTGTTTGCATTGAGTGGTGCAGATTTCAGAGGCTAGCATAAGATTAATATATTCTGCTCATAAAATCAATTGTCATTTACACAGTTGTTTACTATATGGCCTAGAGGGTGATAAAGCATGATTCTTATCTTATCTTACCATCACTAAGAATCCTCAGGTCGCCAGAACCTTTTTACCTGCTGAATAGTGTGAAGGGAAGAAAATCCAATCCGGTTATGCAACAATTTAGGGGTCGATTCCGATTCGGGCCGGAAAACGTACCGACCGACTCGGAGCCAGAATTCATTCCGACCGACACGTACCGGTGCAGCCCGACCCGCAAAGTACGATGAGAAGCGTGCAAAACCCGACCGACTCGTACGGAACACAAGCCGAACGACCGAGCCGCGCGGAAAACAGCAATCCGGCCGGAAAAACACGCGAATCGAACCGACCGACACGCACCCGGAACAATCCCGAACGAAACGTACCCGCGAACTCCTACCCGCCAAGTACGATGCAACGCGTGGAAAACACGACCGAGTCGCACGGAGGACAAGCTGTACGACCGACACGCATACAAAATTGCGAGCCGAAGCAACCCAAAACACCGCGACTGACGCGTACGCAGCATAGAAAACAGCACAAACACAGCGTGAACGACTCGGAGAAGCTCGTACGAGACAACTGCAGGGTCCGACTCGGTCACAAGAACGTCTCCTACATGCACAAAAAGTACAAAGGGAAAATACACAAAAAAAGGCCAAACAAGCAATTACAAAGCCAATAAATACTGGGGGGGGGGGGCATGGAACAAAGACACACCCACAACTCCACCCATATAAAGGACACAAATCCCTACCATGATCCTTTGCAAATTCAAATTACCTGCCAGCACTCAACAGACAGCAACCACACACCCACAGCTCATCCATCACACAAGCCACACACCATCAGCACCTCAACAAATAGCACCCTCACATACACCCAGCAAAACACACACTCTCACACCTTCACCTGCACACCAACACACACATCACTCACCATCACCACCCATCACCATGCCCCCAAAGAAGAATCATAAGTTCCTAGATAGTGAATTGGAAGTCCTGGTAGATGAGATCCTCAGGGTAGAGCCACAGCTGTTTGGTACACTGGTCCAACAGACACCCATGTCGCAGAAAACCAAGATGTGGGAGAGGATCGTCGACAGGGTGAACGCACAATCACCATGTTTGCGCACAAAGATAGACATCCAGAACAGGTGGTATGACGTGCGCAGGAGGGTCAGGGAGCTGTTGAAGGACTACCTCTTGAGCCAACACACCGGCAGTGGCCCTCCTGCCAAGCCAGTATACCTCAGGCCCTGGGAGGAGAAGGTGCGGGCCATCCTACCACCAGTGAGCGTATATGGACTAGAAAACATCCCAGAGCCTGGTGAGTACACAACAAATGTACACAATATTGTGCGACAATACACACACATCACTGTCAAGGGGAGAGTCAAGCCATGCACCCTTAGCAAATACACAGCAACCAGAACAGAATCATCCCAAAATGTGTATGTCAGTCAGATAAACACAACACATGCCATCTCATAGTGACATGTAACTGTGTCATCACATGTACAAACACAACTACAGCTAGGCAGTGGCACAAATATAACTAACAAACACATCCAGACATATAGCCACCACTACAACACCACCACACAGTGAAGCCCACTGAAAGGAAGGAATTCTGTGTATGCTGGGCAAGTCAGTGTAGCCAATAGCATCATGGGAGTCGTAGTCACAGATATTGCCCACCCTCACAATGCGCACATCAACACCACCATGAACCATGCTCACATCACAGGGAGTGGAAAACAACTGACAAGATGGCTGACACTGGCTACTGCTGTGGGGAGCACAAGGTCCTACTGGCAACTGTGCACCAACCAACAGCAGGACACCACTGACTGACATCTTGCCATTGCTCTCACACTCACACACAGTGAAGTCCACCCAAAAGCAAGTAAGTATGGGCATGCTGGGAAGTGGGGTGGAGGCAATAGCATGATGGGAGTGGTAGTCACAGATATTGGTCACCCCCACAACTGTCCCATCAACACCACCCTGAACCATGCGCACATCACAGGGAGTGGAAAACAACTGACAAGATGGCTGACACTGGCTACTGCTGTGGGGAGCACAAGGCCCTGCTGGCAACTGTGCACCAACCAACAGCAGGACACCACTGACTGACATCCTGAAAGACAACTTGCACTCCCTGCAATGGAAGCACATTCCATGGTGGGATATCTGGCTTGGTGGGAAGGAGGACTCACAGCCCTGACCATAGTTACCAGCAGCGTTTCTCACACACACCCCTAACACAAACTCCACATAACTCACCTGGGAGAATGCATTGCCACACACTCCAATCAAATATCCCACAAAGAACCACAACCCTGGGTCATGCTGAGTGAAGCACAGGGACACACATGGGACTTGTAGGAAAACTAACCCCAGGATAACACTGTCAGCCATCTTGTCACCACAGGCACACAACCCCACAGGGAAGCAGAGTCAAAGGGAAGGAAGCATGGGCATGCTGGGAAGGGGGTGGAGGCAATAGCATGATGGGAGTGGTAGTCACAGCTCAACATCCCCCACCCACAGGGCCCAGCAAGCTCACACTCAAGCATGCACACCCACAGAGAGTGGAAAGCCCCATCAAAGATGTCTGACACTGGTGCTCTGTTGTGGGAGCACAAGGCCATGCTGGGAACTGGCCACCAACCAACAGCAGGACACCACTGTCAGCCATCTTGCCATTGCTCTCACACTCACACACAGTGAAGTCCACCCAAAAGCAAGTAAGTATGGGCATGCTGGGAAGTGGGGTGGAGGCAATAGCATGATGGGAGTGGTAGTCACAGATATTGGTCACCCCCACAACTGTCCCATCAACACCACCCTGAACCATGCGCACATCACAGGGAGTGGAAAACAACTGACAAGATGGCTGACACTGGCTACTGCTGTGGGGAGCACAAGGCCCTGCTGGCAACTGTGCACCAACCAACAGCAGGACACCACTGACTGACATCTTGCCATTGCTCTCACACTCACACACAGTGAAGTCCACCCAAAAGCAAGTAAGTATGGGCATGCTGGGAAGTGGGGTGGAGGCAATAGCATGTTGGGAGTGGTAGTCACAGATATTGGTCACCCCCACAACTGTCCCATCAACACCACCCTGAACCATGCGCACATCACAGGGAGTGGAAAACAACTGACAAGATGGCTGACACTGGCTACTGCTGTGGGGAGCACAAGGCCCTGCTGGCAACTGTGCACCAACCAACAGCAGGACACCACTGACTGACATCTTGCCATTGCTCTCACACTCACACACAGTGAAGTCCACCCAAAAGCAAGTAAGTATGGGCATGCTGGGAAGTGGGGTGGAGGCAATAGCATGATGGGAGTGGTAGTCACAGATATTGGTCACCCCCACAACTGTCCCATCAACACCACCCTGAACCATGCGCACATCACAGGGAGTGGAAAACAACTGACAAGATGGCTGACACTGGCTACTGCTGTGGGGAGCACAAGGCCCTGCTGGCAACTGTGCACCAACCAACAGCAGGACACCACTGACTGACATCCTGAAAGACAACTTGCACTCCCTGCAATGGAAGCACGTTCCATGGTGGGATATCTGGCTGGGTGGGAAGGAGGACTCACAGCCCTGACCATAGTTACCAGCAGCGTTTCTCACACACACCCCTAACACAAACTCCACATAACTCACCTGGGAGAATGCATTGCCTCACACTCCAATCAAATATCCCACAAAGAACCACAACCATGGGTCATGCTGAGTGAAGCACAGGGACACACATGGGACTTGTAGCAAAACTAACCCCAGGATAACACTGTCAGCCATCTTGTCAGCACAGGCACACAACCCCACAGGGAAGCAGAGTCAAAGGGAAGGAAGCATGGGCATGCTGGGAAGGGGGGTGGAGGCAATAGCATGATGGGAGTGGTAGTCACAGCTCAACATCCCCCACCCCCATGGCCCAGCAAGCTCACACTCAAGCATGCACACCCCACAGAGAGTGGAAAGCCCCATCAAAGATGTCTGACACTGGTGCTCGGTTGTGGGGAGCACAAGGCCATGCTGGGAACTGGCCACCAACCAACAGCAGGACACCACTGTCAGCCATCTTGCCATTGCTCTCACACTCACACACAGTGAAGTCCACCCAAAAGCAAGTAAGTATGGGCATGCTGGGAAGTGGGGTGGAGTCAATAGCATGATGGGAGTGGTAGTCACAGATATTGGTCACCCCCACAACTGTCCCATCAACACCACCCTGAACCATGCGCACATCACAGGGAGTGGAAAACAACTTACAAGATGGCTGACACTGGCTACTGCTGTGGGGAGCACAAGACCCTGCTGGCAACTGTGCACCAACCAACAGCAGGACACCACTGACTGACATCCTGAAAGACAACTTGCACTCCCTGCAATGGAAGCACGTTCCATGGTGGAATATCTGGCTGGGTGGGAAGGAGGGCCGGATGTCAACCAAATACAACCAATGCAGACCATGTACACATCCCAACATTCACATAGAAATGCCCAAATAATGCAGGACAATGTGCTACACCAATATCAACCTCTGACTGTGACAACTTAGGACAATGCAATGTACAGGCCCGCATCCAGAGGCACAGTCACAACTGTCAGGTGTGTCAACCATTGATGCCTGCAGAAACATAACATACATTGTGTGTGTCTCCCAAAAACAGGTGATGATGGGGACACAGCAGCAGACGCTGAGGAGTCCCTGTCCCAGGCTCAAGAGGATACGGAGCTCACTGGTGTGGAACAGCCTCTGCCCTCCTCGGATGAAGAAGACCTACCTGGCACCTCCGGAGCAAGTCATCATGCAGCACCAGCAGGACCACCAGCTGCACCCCCTGCACCCACCCCTCCAACGACTGTCAACACACATACCACTCCTGCCGACATGGACAGACCAAGGAGCACCACCACCACCACCAGCACAGGGACCCTGGACCAACGTGGGGCCATGGACACCAACACCACCAACAACCCCCAAGGGGGCCCAGGGTCACCTGTGCGTGCCACCTCAGGTACTGCACGTGTCGCCAGGGGTGGTGGGAGGGGTGGGAGACATAGGTCGCTGCTCGCAGAGGGGTCTGGACTGCATGATGACCCACAACTGGCACGTCATAGCCGATGCGTACCAGTCCAGCACCGGAGAGTTCAGCCAGGTAGTGGGGCTCCTCAGGGACATTAAACAGCAGCAGGCTGCCCATCATGCCCGCTTGGACTCACACATGTCCCGCGTGGAGTCCAAGTGGGACACACTGCAAGAGATGACGGCGTGCATAGGGACATATTACAATGCCTCCGCCAGATGAGCAGCAACCAGTCAACACCTCCCTGTGTGCCCACAACATCTGGTGCTGAAACAACTGCAACTGCCACAGGGAGGGAGGAAGACTCTGGCGGAGAGTCCCCTGCACCGCAGCAGCCTGCACTTGAGGGTCCCCCCCAAAGAAGAGGGGTCGTCCAAGGAGGGGCAACTGAGAGGCCGATGGCCATGTGCAACCCCCAGGAAGCCAAAACCTGTTCTGGATAATCACCTTTGTGCGCAAACTGTTCACCCTGTTGACTGCAACACAACTCCCCACATGACATGGGGAGTACAAGTTGGACCAATGTCTCATATGACTGTGGACTTGATACAGGACATTTCTGCTACCAGGACTTCCAATTCATCTAGGAACTTTGGATTGCAATCAAAATGTACAGCACTCACCATCCAGTGCACTATTCACACACATGTATGACAATAAACACACTAATACACCATACCTGCCTCTGTCGTGATTCCAACGTGGTTTCTGTCATGGAGATGATGACCAGCGAAATTACACTGTGCATGCTAACTGCTACAGCAAGTACAACACAGGCATGTGAGTCATGGCAACGTGACACATATGAGGGAGACACACCACCAGGGCTACACAACAAATACACACCTAGGCCATCTGACTCATTGCCTACACTGATGTTGCTAGGAAATACGGTGCAATGCACAGACACAACACCTATTCACAGTCTTAGTCAACTAGCCCACTGGTGCAGTAAGCAAATGTCAGTCAAATGTGTGACCACAGACAACGCACATCACAAAGTGAAGCACAGGTTTATTACACATTTGCAACATGTTGTAACCACTACAGATGCAAGGTAATCCCACCTGGCAGCGGGCACACAGTCAACAAGTGTAGAAGGAAGGAAGTCCATGGGTGTGGCGCACATCACCTGTAGGGACACGACAGCTACACCCTGGAAGTCGAATCACGGTGTTGGTGATCACAGTTGACCAAACGACTCTGAAAGTACCCTGTGAAGGACAGAAATGACACACAGTCAAAAGCACTGAAGAACAGGACAGAACTGCAATACTCATGCCCAATACATGTCACAAGATACCCACCCAGAACCAAGTTAGCATGTCAACACTGTTGGGGCGTACAGACTACCTGTAAGGACACATCGCTACACGCATACAGTCATGTAGCACATGGCCACACTCAAACAGCACCAGAGCACCACCAACACATATCATGCATACTCACATCATTGACATGACATCTCTGGATACTCACATTCAGCTGAAGAAGTTGGTGATGAGCTGTGTGCGGACATCACCATCATCATCATCATCACTGGCATCGTGGTCCAGGCCAGGATCCTCCACAGGTGGCGGATGTTGGTCATCGTCATCCAGGATGAGAGGCAACTCCTTCCGCACTGCCAGGTTGTGTAGCATGCAGCAGACGATGACAATCTTGCACACCTTTGCTGGGGCATATGGGAGGGCCCCTCCTGTCTTGTCCAGGCAGCGGAAGCGGCTCTTCAGGAGACCAAATGTCCGCTCAATCACTCTCCTCGTCCGACCATGAGCCTCATTGTAGCGCATCTGGGCAGGTGTCACAGGGTTCCTGAGGGGCGTCAGCAACCACGGCATGTTGGGGTATCCGGAGTCACCTACATACAGACAATTGCACATTAGCTGAGTTGGAAAAGAGGGTGGAACACTACATTGCAGAACACACTCAATGGTACAAAGTCAGTACACACCAACAAGCCAGGCACGCTGGTTCCGCATCTGTGACATCATCCTCGGGATGCGACTACTCCTCATCACGTAGGCATCGTGTGCAGAACCGGGGAAACGGGCACACACGTGTGAGATGCTCATATCTGCAAGACAGACCACCAGTGCATTGACCGAGTGGTAGTGTTTGCGGTTCCTGTATGCCTGCTCTTGGGCCTGTGGTGGTACCAAAGCCACATGTGTCCCATCAATGGAGCCAATGACATGCGGCATCCTCCCCAGGGCTTAGAAGTCACTCTTCGCGTCAGTGAGTTGTTGGAGTCGGGAAAGAGATGTACTGGTTCAGGTATATCAACATAGCCTCCAAAACATCGCGGAGCACACGGCTGAACATGGTCTGTGACATCCCACCAGCAGTCGCCACAGTGTGTTGAAAGGTACCGGTGGCAAAGAAGTGTAGGGCTGCCATCACCGTCACCTTGGGGGTCAGCGCTGTAGGGAACGGCCGGCCAGGTTGCAAATGTGGTGCCAAGCGCACTGCCAAATCCTCAATCAGCTGCCTGGTGAAGCGGTACCGTCAGATGCTGTCACGTTCCACCATCGTTGCCAGGTCAGGGAATGGTCTATGGACAGCTGGTGCCCTGCAGTGCATAGGTGAAGAAAGAAAGATTGTCAGTCACCCCACATATGTGGCATTGAACACACTCAATATCACATGATACATCATTATGAGGCACAAGTACATGATGTGTGCAGTTCCGTAAGGACATGTATGGCACATACATGGCCAACATCTAACATCACAGTTCAACAAGTGGCATCAATAAGTCCCAGGTTGTGCCATTGGATATCATGAGGCCGTGTCACAGTTCCCATCTCCTGCTGCCACGTTACAAACACACCCCATAGTGACATGTGAGGACAGATGTGCCCCAGGCATCACAGCTCAACGACAGGTAGATTCCCAGGGACCCTGTATTGCCACATGGACACTGGCATGACATGGTGTATCATGTATACACCACAGCAAAACAACCATGACCCCCACAGGTAGTGGTCCCTGTTGCCTCGGCAGGACAGACATGGACGTCTGTGACACACACACGCACAACATCAAAGTCCATGCACAAACAACGTGGGTGTGGAGACTGTCTCCCATTGTGCACATGAAATCAGAGACATTGTAAACACAACATGCACACAGACTGTGGAGGACCATCACTATTGTGCCAATGGGTCACCCTGGGTTAAACATACCGTCCCACATGGGACTCAGGGGTATGTGACATGACATACACATACACCACCGTGAAATGTGACCATGCCACATGCTCAGATATGAACAGTTGCACATCACAGTGGTCATGTACACGAAACACCAAGGATTCTGTCCCCATGAACACGTGCACAGCCTGGGGGTGGCTGCCCCCAAGTGACACCCACAGAACAACATGTTCACCCCCATACACGGAATAGGTAATGCAGCCTTACATGCCTTGGGATACAGTTTGGACAGGCTGTGGTGTTGTAGGTGTGCCCCTCACTCCCTGGGAAGTATATGTGGCTGGCATATGTTCACCTGTGACAGGCATGGTGACATATGCCAGTGACTTGTACAGGGACGCGTTGGACAGCAATGGACCGATCGGTGCGCACACATTGGCCATTGCATTCAATGTGTGCTGGTACGCGTTGTATTCGCAATACGCGTTGGACAGCAATGGACCGATCGGTGCGCACACATTGGCCATTGCATTCAATGTGTGCTGGTACAGCGTTGTATTCGCAATACGCGTTGGACAGCAATGGACCGATCGGTGCGCACACATTGGCCATTGCATTCAATGTGTGCTGGTACGCGTTGTATTCGCAATACGCATTGGACAGCAATGGAACGATCGGTGCGCACACATTGGCCATTGCATTCAATGTGTGCTGGTACGCGTTGTATTCGCAATACGCATTGGACAGCAATGGACCGATCGGTGCGCACACATTGGCCATTGCATTCAATGTGTGCTGGTACGCGTTGTATTCGCAATACGCGTTGGACAGCAATGGACCGATCGGTGCGCACAGCATGGCCATTGCATTCAATGTGTGCGGGTACGCGTTGTATCCTGGGTACTCGTTGAACAGCAATGGACCGATCGGTGTGCCCGGCCGGCCCATTGCATTCAATGTGTGCTGGTACGCGTTGTATCCTGGGTACGCGTTGAACAGCAATGGACCGATCGGTGTGCCCGGCCGGCCCATTGCATTCAATGTGTGCGGGTACGCGTTGTATCCTGGGTACGCGTTGAACAGCAATGGACCGATCGGTGTGCCCGGCCGGCCCATTGCATTCAATGTGTGCGGGTACGCGTTGTATCCTGGGTACGCGTTGAACAGCAATGGACCGATCGGTGTGCCCGGCCGGCCCATTGCATTCAATGTGTGCGGTGCAGCGTTGTATCCTGGGTACGCGTTGAACAGCAATGGACCGATCGGTGTGCCCGGCCGGCCCATTGCATTCAATGTGTGCGGGTACGCGTTGTATCCTGGGTACGCGTTGAACAGCAATGGACCGATCGGTGTGCCCGGCCGGCCCATTGCATTCAATGTGTGCGGGTTCGCGTTGTATCCTAGGTACGCGTTGAACAGCAATGGACCGATCGGTGCGCACCCATTGGCTATGGCCTGGCCTGGCAACGGACGTGTTTTCAAATTTTGAACGAGTCTGATGCTGTAAATTCAGTTGGTCACCCACAACAATGTTGCAAATTCATGGGTGTCATGAAGTTGAACTTTTGAAGGATGCTGTGGGCGTGTGTAAGTGGTGCAATTCCATGGATTGGCCAGATTCAGAAGATGCAAACGACTTGGACCTATCACTTTGGACACATGGGACAGTATCTGCCTCTGCAGCACACATTTAATGCTGGCTGTTCCCCTGAGAGCTCACTTGCCTGCACTACATGCTCCAGGACGACATCTGCCACCACCACTGCTGCTGTATCTGCACCCTCTGGCCCCTACAATGGCACGTACTGTGGAGAGAGCCCCAGCCTTCAGCACTGAGGAGAACCAGGCCCTGCTGGACAGCCTCCTTCCACAGTACAGCAAGCTGTATGGGAAAGCAGGGGAGCAGGTGAGTGTTCTGTCCACAGCCTTTCTAAATGTGCATGTTGTCTGACTAGCAAGGCTAACAGTCTGCACGCCACTGGCTAGCAGGCTCACTGAGTAGTTGTCACCCCCCATAGTGTGTAGTTACATGCACTGGACAGGTATAGTGCAGTGACAGTGCATTTAAACAAGGTTTTACTTCCCAGGCAATGATACCATGTAGTAACTGCTGGCATACTGTCCATGGCCATCGTTGCACTGCCTGTGTACATCATGTGCCCCTGTGATTGAGACATGTATATCCAACTGTGTAATGCACGGATATGTTGCATGTGTAGTAATGGCATTCTCACTTTGTCATCCTCACAGGTTGATGCCCACCAGAAGCAGCAGATACGGCTGACCATCGTCCGGGCAGTGAGATCCGTGGGGGTCTACAAGCGCCGGATCCGCAACTGCCAGAAGAGGTGGCAGGACCTTCGGGGCTGGACCCGGAGGATCGCACGGGTCCAGCTGAAGCTGTCGCCTCCTCGCAGGAGGGGCGGACACCGGACCCTGACCCCCCACATGCTCAGGATCCTGGCGGTGGTCTTCCCTGATCTGGATGGGCAGCTGAAGGCCAGAGAGCAGCAAGGAGGGGGTGAGTCCATGACTGCATTGTGAACTATGTCTGCCATGCTATGTGCCCTCCTCTGGCCTGGTTAAACTTCCACAGTACATCAGTCATGTGGTCCAGGACCCATGTCCCTCTATTGTGCACTGCCCACTCCTCATCTGATACCCAGGTGTGGCCCTTACAGTCAGGGAATTGTGTCACTTGGGTACTGTGTCCTTGCAGTTTGCTTGACTCAAGGTGGGGGACAGCATCTGTTTCCCTAACTCTGTGGTGGGCATCATGGGTGGGTCCATTGCTTACACAATGCCTGTGTTCTGACATGTAATCTGCGTGTTACTTTGATATGTGGTCCAATTGCTGAGCTGATCCACCACATGTGCCTGGGGTATCTGGCACACACCCATGCTGCGGGTGGGAACAATGTTTGGGCCCCAGGAGTGTGTATATTACGTGTGTCACACATACTAAGCCAGCTGCCTACTGTCCAGGGCTCATCCCTCATTCATGTGGGGCAGGACAGTCATGCCTACTCCAGGCCATACAATACACTCTGTACTCCCACTCCCGTGTATCAGCTGACACGTTGTGCTCAGTGATATGTCCCCTCAGGTGTCTGCCTCTGTGTCAGTGTGCTGTGGCTTCGTTGTCAGGACTGCTGGGGTGTTTCTCGGTTGGGGCTCAGCATGCCACCGGAGATGTGACCATAGGAGACGATACTTGTGTGACACATAGGTGTTTGATCACCTGACCGTGCAGACTGGGGTATGCGAATGTGAAGTTCAGGCAGCTGTTTCCCATTCACAGCAGATTGTGAGGTGCTCAGGTTCAGAGGGTTGTGTTACAGGTCTCCCATATGTCCAATCGGTATGACCTGGACAGATAAGGGTTCAGATGATGTGGTGTGTGGGGGATGTACATGTGCACTTGTTCAGCTCCAGGACTTGCATTCCCCATGACCTACTATTGTGACACAGTGCAGAGTGTTGTTGTCTGGCTGCCCTGCCCATGTGACTGGAGACAGTGATGTATGACTTAGCAGGCATGCCTGTGCCATGGCATGTGACTTCCTATTAGTGATCCTGCAGGGGAGTGACATGTGCTACATGCACACCATTGTGCAATGGCTATCAGGAAATGGGTGCATCATGGTGTCTGTCGCTGGTATGCATCACATGCATTTCCTATTTGACTCTGGGCGTCCCTTTCATCCGGACACCTGTACTGACTCAGTGGCAAGAGTTGTGATGTGTGCATGTTCACATGCTTCACCGGGTTCTCTGCACTGTCCAACTACTGTGTAGGTGGTGCATGTGTCCACACTGGGGTATTGCCATCCAACAGACACCAGACAGATGGGTGCAAGGCCAGGTGGGATGTGAGTGCCATGGTTGACCATCAGACTGACAATTGGCTTCTCCTGTTCTGTTTGGGCACTTTTAGCAATGCTCAACTAAGGATGCCAGGGCTTGCTCTGTAATGTGCTGTACTTACTGTGGTGTGTGTGTTCGGTGGAGGTGACTGATGTCTGTCTGTTTCCCTATTGATTGCAGATACATCCACGGCCACAGGAGGGGACAGCTCCACGGACCAGGAGGAGCCGCAGAGCCAGACTGGGTCAGCAGCCGAGGAGTGGTCGGAGGGACCCAGTGGCACGGAGGGCGAGTTGAGCCACACCGAGGAGTCCTCAGCACCATCCACCTCAGCTGAGGACCACAGCAGCTCGGAGGATGACTCCCTTATGGAGGCGGGTGTCAGCAGCCACCACACCCCAGCTAGTGTTGCTGTCCCCGCCACCACCACCACCACCGCCCTCCCATCGGCTCCCATTCCCGAGGTCCGTGGAGGCTCCCATGTTCGGGAGCGTGTCTCCTTCGGGCCAGGCACTGCACCCCCTGCCCCTGTGTCCCCTGCTGCCCTGAGTTAGGAGTCTGTGTACCTCCTTCGCCAGCTCCATGTAGGGCAGACAGCGATGCTGAGTGTCCTCCATGCACACACCACTCTGTTGACTCAGCTGGTGTCGTTCATGGAGGGCATCTCATCGGGCATGCCTGCCCTACAGAGGGGCAATAGGTCCATGGACTCCTCCCTGACGGCAGCAGTGTCCCTCCTCCGACAGTCCCTCACCCCTCCTGCCTCTGCCCCATCCACACTCCCCAGCACCTTACCTGTCCCAAGCACACACACACCGGCACAGGCACACACCAGCACAGACACGAGCAGCACACAGACACACATGCCACAAACAAGACGCACACGCACGCACAGTCAGGGGACTGAAACCACACTCACAGGGGATGGGGCCCAGGCACACACACACGCATCCACGAGCACTGCGCAGTCCTCAGTTGCCTCTCCCTCCAAAGCCCCCTCCCTTGCATCACCTGCAACCCCAAACACACAGCGGCTCTTCCTCAGTGACCTCGGCCTCTTCCCCTCCGATCCAGCTGATACAGCATTCAGGGGGAAGAGGAAGCCCACCCACACGGAGCGGAGTGCCCCTCGCCCCGGACACCCTCTCCCAGGCGCAGACCGACTGACGCCCCCACCCGCAAGTCCCCCCGGACCCGGAAGAGCAAGACCCCTCTGCCGCCCTGCAGCTCAGGCACCAAGTCTCCGTCCTCCATCCCTCAGGCCCCCACTCCACAGGTGCCCCCACCACACCCTGCCCCAGGTTCCCCCACCCACAGATACACCATCCCCAAAAGGATCAGGCCTTCTCCCCCTGCCACTTGCTCTTCCGGCCCCACACCCCCCGCTGCGCTTGTCTGTGCCACTGGTGTGGTGAGGGTGTCCTCCCCCTCTGTCCTGCTCACCTTACCTGATCCCCATTCTCCTCCCCTGGAGGTAGGCACTGCAGTGGAGTCCACTACCACCCTGTCTGACTTGGGCACTGCAGTGGCGAACCTGTCCACTCCATCTGCAGGGTCCACTGCAGCGTGCCGGCACCCACAACATCTGAGTCATGCCCCCCAGTTGTGCCGGCACACACCATGTCAGACACCTCCACTGCAGTTGTCAGTGGCTCTCCAGCACCCACCACCCCTTCCCTGCCTCCTTCTGGTGAGCCCTGATCCTGTCCCTGCGGTGCCTGGCCTGCCCCCCGTATGCCCCTCCGAGGGGATTGTCCCTGGTTTTTATCAGTGCAGGCATGCGTAGGGTGACATCTGCCACTGTCACCCTGTTTTGACTTTCATGATGGACTGGCCATTGGCCTTTGTTTATTTTTTACATGACTTCAACTTTTGAACCCACATATGCTGAATAAAGCAACTTTCTGTTCTCTAGTGCTTTTGCTTCTGATGTACATGATGTTGATGATGCTAACCATGCCCTTGCTGCAGTGATGGTGATATTTGGTCTCATGAAAATGAAGTGTTACTGTGCAGGAACCCATGTGGTCCAGGGGGACTGTGTCCTATCCTGTGGTGTATCCATGTCATCCATAGCAGCATCTGAGGGTGTCATGTTTTCAATATTTGGCAATGGGATTTCCTACTTACATTAGCAATGTCACATCTGTGGCTTCCACCCCTGCACATCTGTTGTGCTTGCCATTGTTCAATTAGTCTACTTCTCTGTCCTGTGGCCATCTCCACTGGACATGCAGGTTTGGGCATCAATGGGGAAGGACTCATCTGTGTTGTCAGTGCAACTTGCTATACATGTGTGTTGGATCTGTGCTGATGATTTCGTTGACACTCACATGACCAGGCTGATGTGACGGGAGCCTTCATTTGGTGCTAATTGTTGACTGTGTGACCAAGTGTTCTGCTGACATGATGGAGCCCTACTGAGGCGACATATGGCACAGCTTTCCTCACACAGGAGTGGAGTCCCCTCATGGCAGTGTGTACTCCTGTGACATCGCCTGCGCCCAAGGTGTGTGTTGTATGAGCATGTCTGTGTGTTCACTTCCATTTTGCTGTGCATGCTGGGATCCCTAGTGATGTTCCTGTTTGTGATGCTTGCTGAGTTGACCTATGTTCCCCAAAGTCTTCTCCTGGGTTCTCTGTGATGTGGGTGCATGGCACATTACTGGTCATCAGGGTGTCACCCATAGGTGTGTTTGCTGTCAGGGCTGAATTTGTGGGCAGACGCTGATGGGTCACAGTCAGGATTCCCCTTGGCACTTGTTGTTTACACCTGTCATGTGATTTCCGGTTTGTGTTAGCTTTCATTGGTTGTGACACGTTGTGTGTGTGACTGCTGGCACTCCTCAGGGTCAGGGCTGCAATGTTGGTAGTTGTCTATGTGTGTTCTTTGTGGGTGACCTTGGCTTCTTCATTGGTGTGTGACTGTGGCTGGGATCCCATTGGTTGGTGTGGTAATGCCGTCATGTCCATGTTCAGCGTAGTGTGCAGTGTGTCAGACATTCAGGAGTCTTGTTGAGTGGCCATGTGTGATGTGTTTCTGCACCTTGGTTCCCACCACCCCCCCTGGGATTGTCATGGGTGCATGTGCAATGTCACCAGTGCATGTGAGCTTCACTGCTGCACATTGTTGGAGGTCGAGGTGTGTGGTGCTGAGTGTGTGCAGATGAGAGTTGTTGCCCGGCTAGACCCCTGCCTCCATGTTGGCCTTGGCTTACTGGCCGTGCTGATTGATTTGTGCTTGTGTAGGTGTGATGGTAGTTTGTTGCTCAGGACACATGACTGTGTTTCACAGTGTGAACGACATCTAGCTTTGTCATCACAGTGGGATTGTAATGCAGCCCAGGGTCACCACATTGTGGGGGCCCTGGGAGTAGTGCTGTGGTGTCTCTGTGTCTTGCTGTGTCAGTTGCTGTTCCTACATGCTTGTGTGACATGTGTGATTTGTGCTCCTCTCATCTGACAATGCCTGATTGCCCACATAGGGGATTTGGATCCATGAGTTTCCTTTGTGTGGCACTGTATGCACATCTGTGTAATTGGTATTCAGGCCTCCTCATGTGTTGTGTGGTTGCCTGGGGACACTGGTACCCCCCTCACCTGTTGTGTTTGATGTGCAGTGTGGGTCTGCCTGTTTGTGTTTGTGCATCTGCACCACTGCATTGGCATATCTTTAGTGTGCCATTGGCTGTATGTTGTTTGGTGTGTTTCCCCTGCTGTCCCTGGGACTCCTAGGTCATCAGTCAGCACAATGATCATTGTTTGTGTGTCCCATTGCTGCCATGGTATGGTATCTGTTCACCTCACATCTACAGTCTCCACAGGGTATCTGCATTTGTGTGCCCATTGGTGCAAATATGTGGGTCTGCATTCTGATGGTCACTTCTGTCATTGTGTCATTGATGAATGTTGACAGTGTCAGCCCCCATGGGTGTTGTTTGTCTGCACATGGCCAAAGGTATGTCTTATTTGCACTGCACTGTTTGCCTCCCCCAATCTATGTTGCTATGGGACACAAGCACTACTTTGCCACTGATGTGTTTGTTGTTCTGTGACCAGGAATCATCCATGCAGTTTGGCAGTTGCAGCTTTTTCTTTGTCAACACTTACATTTTGGTCACTGTGATGATGGGGGTTTGGACCCCATTGCCACAATGTTCAAAATGTGCTTCAGCTATGGACCCCACACTTACATTTTGGTCACTGTGATGATGGGGTTGGGACCCCATTGCCACAATGTTCAAAATGTGCTTCAGCTATGGACCCCACACTTACATTTTGGTCACTGTGATGATGGGGGTTTGGACCCCATTGCCACAATGTTCAAGATGTGCTTCAGCTATGGACCCCACACTTACATTTTGGTCACTGTGATGATGAGGTTTTGGACCCCATTGCCACAATGGTCATGGCCTGCTTGCATTGTGGGGCCACACACATTTATGTGTGGCACATGTGATAGGGGGTCACATTGTATGTTCAAAGTCATGTTCAGTGTTGTAGGCATTTGACACAGTCTACACACGCTTGTCATGGTGTTGGGGGGATGTCTTTATGTTGCATTCTTTATGTTGGTGTGTGCTTGTTGTGTCATGTATTAGCCATCCTGTGAGTGGGGGTGTTGTTGGTGGTAGGCATCCAGCCCCCCATGGGTAGAGGTGGTAGGCATCTGGCACCCCCTGGGTAGGGGTGGTAGTAGTGGTAGGCATCTGGCACCCCCTGTGTAAGGGTGGTAGGAGTGGTAGGCATCTGGCACCCCCTGGGTAGAGGTGGTAGTGGTAGGCATCTGACACCCCTGGGTAGAGGTGGTAGTAGTGGTAGGCATCTGGCACCCCTGGGTAAGGGTGGTAGTAGTGGTAGGCATCTGGCACCCCCTGGGTAGGGTGGTAGTAGTGACAGGCATCCAGCCCCCATGGGTAGAGGTGGTAGTAGTGGTAGGCATCTGGCACCCCTGGGTAGGGGTGGTAGTAGTGGTAGGCATCTGGCACCCCTGGGTAGAGGTGGTAGTAGTGACAGGCATCCAGCCCCCCATGGGTAGAGGTGGTAGTAGTGGTAGGCATCTGGCACCCCCTGTGTAGAGGTGGTAGTAGTGGTAGGCATCTGGCACCCCCTGGGTAAGGGTGGTAGTAGTGACAGGCATCCAGCCCCCCATGGGTAGAGGTGGTAGTAGTGACAGGCATCCAGCCCCCCATGGGTAGAGGTGGTAGTAGTGACAGGCATCCAGCCCCCCATGGGTAGAGGTGGTAGTAGTGGTAGGCATCTGGCACCCCTGGGTAGGGGTGGTAGTAGTGGTAGGCATCTGGCACCCCCTGGGTAGGGGTGGTAGTAGTGGTAGGCATCTGGCACCCCTGGGTAGAGGTGGTAGTAGTGGTAGGCATCTGACACCCCCTGGGTAGAGGTGGTAGTAGTGGTAGGCATCTGGCACCCCTGGGTAAGGTGGTAGTAGTGGTAGGCATTTGGCACCCCCTGGGTAAGGGTGGTAGTAGTGACAGGCATCCAGCCCCCCATGGGTAGAGGTGGTAGTAGTGGTAGGCATCTGGCACCCCTGGGTAGGGGTGGTAGTAGTGGTAGGCATCTGGCACCCCTGGGTAGAGGTGGTAGTAGTGACAGGCATCCAGCCCCCCATGGGTAGAGGTGGTAGTAGTGGTAGGCATCTCGCACCCCCTGGGTAGAGGTGGTAGTAGTGGTAGGCATCTGGCACCCCCTGGGTAGAGGTGGTAGTAGTGGTAGGCATCTGGCACCCCCTGGGTAAGGGTGGTAGTAGTGACAGGCATCCAGCCCCCATGGGTAGAGGTGGTAGTAGTGGTAGGCATCTGGCACCCCCTGGGTAGGGGTGGTAGTAGTGGTAGGCATCTGGCACCCCTGGGTAAGGGTGGTAGTAGTGGTAGGCATCTGGCACCCCTGGGTAGAGGTGGTAGTAGTGACAGGCATCCAGCCCCCCATGGATAGAGGTGGTAGTAGTGGTAGGCATCTGGCACCCCCTGGGTAGAGGTGGTAGTAGTGGTAGGCATCTGGCACCCCTGGGTAGAGGTGGTAGTAGTGGTAGGCATCTGGCACCCCCTGGGTAAGGGTGGTAGTAGTGACAGGCATCCAGCCCCCATGGGTAGAGGTGGTAGTAGTGGTAGGCATCTGGCACCCCTGGGTAGGGGTGGTAGTAGTGGTAGGCATCTGGCACCCCCTGGGTAAGGGTGGTAGTAGTGGTAGGCATCTGGCACCGCCTGGGTAGAGGTGGTACTAGTGGTAGGCATCTGACACCCCCTGGTTAGAGGTGGTAGTAGTGGTAGGCATCTGGCACCCCCTTGGTAAGGGTGGTAGTAGTGACAGGCATCCAGCCCCCCATGGGTGGAGGTGGTAGTAGTGGTAGGCATCCGGGCCCCTATGTGTATATGTGGCATTGGTGATGGCCATCCCGCCCCTATGGTGCTGCTGTTGCTGGTGTAAGTAATTTCTGCATCCCTCTGTGTGTGTGTGAGATATGTCGGGTACGTGTAGTTTGTTTTTGTGGTTGGTGTCTGACTTACCTTCTGCGCCGTACGCGTCCGTGCCTGTTCCGGTAGTAGATGTAGAATATTGGTAGGATCGGCACGATGGGATTCATGGTTGGTTCGTCTCGTTCGTCTTTCTCGTTGCTTCGCCTCGTCCTCGCCGCTGGCGTGTTCGTCTCGTAGCCGTGGATCGTGTTGTGGCGCGAATCGGAGCTTATGTGCGCCTCTCCCGGATGCTTTGACGTGCCGTGCGTAGCAACGGGTTCGGCGCGTACGGGAAGCGCATCGTACTTGTCCGGCCGGACGGGGCTGCATTTTGGCTTCCGTGCGACTCGATTCTGCGTTTACGGATCCGGCTCGGTCGGGGAACAGGACCTGGATTGGGTGAGTACGACTGGGTCGGAATCTATGCTGTTGTGCGCATCGTACTTGCTCGTTCGGAATAATGTGCGGATCAGTCGGGAAACAGGCATTCGCATGGCTTTTTTCCCGACCGAATGGTGTTAGGTGCGCCTCCGACCGAGATCGGAATCGGCCCCTTAGAATCCAGTTTACCTTCAAAGATCACTGACTCCGAATTCAAATTTTAGGGGTTTATTACAAGGCCAAAAATAACTGCACGTACAAACACCTCAACACGAGGTTAAAGAAATAAATGGGCACTAATACAAACATCATTCTACGCAGGAGTCTCATCCGACTCAGAATAAGAAGAATCGTTAGCTCCAGAAGCATTAAACTAGCAATGACGGCTCCAATCTCTATATTATTCTTCATTTACCTAATAAAAGAGAAAAGCATTGATCTGTCCCTACTCTACCACTAAGGTGACATCCCTACTTAACAAGTTTCGCCAGGCAAGAGTAGGAAAGGTAAAGGTGTCAGCTGTGAAGACTTCCTAAGAAGTGCACTCACTTAGCATTTGAGCTCGTTCTAAGATGCTCCTTCCTAATAGATCTCTCTCTTTGCCCTTCTCTCAGGTCTCCTCTACCTCCAATCTGCTCTCCTCCCTCGGGGCACTATCCCTAATACAAAATCCACATACAATAGAACACGCCCTGGTCACGCCTCTTCGGCCAGGTCTTCCTTCTCGTACTTTTCCATCGAAACTCTTACTTCAGCCAGGACGGTTACAGTGACCTTGAGTCCCAGGCACCTTCTCCGCTGAAAGTATCATCCCTGCATTCCAGTATACTCCCATCTCAATGCCTCCCACCATCCTAACTCCTAAAACAAAGAGCCAGTCTTTCACTAACGAGGCATGTGTCCTTGCACCTGCAACAGAAGATACATTCAACAAACTTTCCTCTGTACGAATCTACCAACTGTGCCCAGAGAGCCTTCCCAAGAGAACACCTTCTCTGCCTACAAAATAAGCTAACATAAGCACGAACAGGCCTTTCCTTGACGTATATGCAGTCAGGCCTTTACACAATTTAAACACACAATTCTAATTACTTCTCTAAGCATGGGTTCATACATTTCATATGCGAAAAATGAACTACACGTGCAACTTAATATGGTACACGTTTAACTACTGCTAATTCGTTTATGCATCATTTTAAACGCATCTCAGTTAAGCATTACATTGTATGATTATAATAGCACAATTACTCTTCTATTCACTCTAATAAATGCGGTTTAGAACTACATTTTACTGGCCATTCATTGATATATGTCTGGATATATGCGGGTGCGGACTAACGGTGATTATGATGCACCTCTACAAATTTCTCGAGAACATGGCGCTCTATCAAGGGGATAGGACCCCCCTTGGCTTTTAGCAGTGTGTACCTAGAGGTTTGTTTTATAGAGGGCCCTAGATATTAACACTATTTCTTCAATGTTTCTGCCATAAATGCACTGCTAAAAATGAAACTAGATAATTTCACTAATAGTGCAGTTTAATATCCTGCTGCTGTAGGTATAGGGATACCAAAGACAAGTATAACACTTTCACTGCGTCAACTGGAGCTGGAAAGAAATGACTTTGTGATGCATGGTTATGGTGCAGAGGAATGCACATGACAAAAAGGAAAGTGTTTTATTACATGGCATTAATGTCCCTTTCCCGCTTCTACTTCTGCAGCGTCCTGTTCATCAGAAATTCATAGGACCAGCAGAGTCATTTTCCCCTTTACTTCTTTGATTTGTCCAGCTCTAAAGCTATACTTACAATACTAACCATTTTGGAAACGATAGTACAATTTACTATGAAAGCGACCTTTTCAAAACTGCACTTCACTATGGACTAAACCAATGGCTTGCGATACTTCTCATTGGAAGAATATAGACATTTTCAAATATGTGTTCTGCTTTCAGAATTGCAGTAATTTAAGAAACATTTTAGGCTGGAGAGCCTTCTTGAACTCCCTCACTGAACCCATTGCTCTTTTACAGCTGAATCCTGAGTGGGGAGATATGAAGAGAGATGTATATCTTCTGAGTCATCGTTATGCATGTAAATACAATTTATTGTGCTTCTCATATAGCTTTAGAGCCCACCATAGCGGGCTCTACCGGTCTATGATATCTTTAAAACGCTTGTAAAACTCGATGGTATTGAGTCTTCACCCGTGGCCTTTCCAGAAGGCAGCATGATCAGAGCATCAAGAATTTCCTCTGGTAGTATATCTTGGCATAAAAGGGTAGACTCTTCTTGTAATCTCGGAAGCTCAGCCCGCTTCAGATATTTAGACAAACTTTGTCCGTCTATTGGGTTTGGTTGTTTCATTGAGCTTAGTGAATTGGGTGAAAACTACAAAATCGTGTCTTTCGGGCCAGCATGAGAATGGGCACGTGGCTGTTTCTCCTATCAGTATAATTTCTGCCCAACACTCTAGTTGAGTGTCAGGGTGGAAAAGTCTTAATTGGTCAGGAGTGGCAGAGTTGGACCCATTAGAGTTCGGCATGCCCCAATGAGGCTGGAGGTGGCCTGACCATTTTTCCTTCACACACCACTTACAATAAGACCAGGTTACTTGTGGTTTAATTCTGATAATTATCATAGGTATGCAGGCTACCAGCATTGTAATACAACATTTTGTCACAGCAGAAAATACAGGGGCAGACTGGCTATATGTGTGCCTGGCAAAGGATTTGCCACCCGCTGCACACACCACCTTTCACCACCTTCACTTCATGGTAGAGCCCTTTACAGAATGAACCCCTTGATGACAGGGAGGCAGCTGCACTAAACAAGGTATCAAAAGCTCAGAGTAGCTCTCTAGCCTCGTTACTAAACAAAATGCATCAAACTCACAGGTTTACTCTAATCAATTACAATTTAAGGATGCCTCGTTACTAATCCTGCATTAGTATTTGGTAAAAAGCCAAAGGGTGATTTGAGCTTGTGAAATGGAGGTTCCTCATACATTAAGCAGCTGGCAAATCAACTCACTGACCTATCTTAATAAATGTCAGTACCATGAAATGAAAGCTGTAAGACACTGACTATGTTTAAAACATTCATCACAAAATGACTTGTATTCTTTGTAATAACTGGGTGGGGTGGTTACAGAACTCAATTCAGCCCGTCTAAGGCCGTCATCCTTGCCCAGATGGAAATCTGCGACCTTCATGTTGTGCAATTACGTAGGTAATAGGTACATTAACCCACTGACGTATTGTACAAAAATCAGGAGCATAAACTTGAGATATGACACATTTACCATGTATGATGTGGCGTTAATGAACTGATAGGTGTTTTGGCGATTTCAAATGTACTATATTTATCATCGCCAAACCCAATGATTTTCTTGGTGCCCACTTTGGAGGGATGAAAGGCAAGGCCCCCCACACCCTGCTTCAACCTGAGACCTTTACATTGCACACAGATCTCTGCACAGGTGCATTAATTCCCAGAAAAATACTTGGAACATAATGTTAGTCACTGCCACTTGATTTGAGCTCCTTAATAACTGGTTTCCTTTTAACAAAAAGGTGGCATATTACAGTAGCTTCTTGACATTTTAAAAGTTAAAAAATAGTGATATTTAACAAGCAATCCCAACTTTTTTAAAACTCACACATAACTTTAGTTACTAATAAAATCTTGTGATTTGTTAAAAAGTATAATAAAAAACCTTGCAAAAACATGGTATACTTGTAAAAAAAAAGAAAAAAGCTGAACATTTGACCAAAGAAGTGTTTTTTCAAAAAGTGTTCATGCTATTCATAGCAGTTTGCCTTAACAAGAGACCATCTAGCCAGCTGATTTATCATGAATATCCCTGTTTTCTTCAGTGAAGTGTAAAATATGAAATATTGCTATTTTCTCTTGGTGAAGCAAAATTTAATCCGCTGCTACTCAAATTGGTTCCACACTGATGCAACACTATTGAGAACACACCTTTGTAAAATGCTCCTTCTCAAGGCAGTATAAGGTACATTATGCCCCCCAACCCACAATATTAATACATATTTTACATGTTTGGGTGCTTTTATTGCGCAAAAATCTGTGGATTAAAAACAATATTTCACAAGGATCTCTGAAATCTGGAAATCAGTGAAATATGGATGTCCTCATTATAATGACTCCCCCAAAGCTTTCTGCAGAGCATTGCTATTTTCGGCGCAATGAGGATTATGCAGTTTGGAGGAGCAAATTATGTGACAAGGTTATCTAAATAATGTTGCATACATGTCAAATTACGCACCACATTGTCTAGCAGTATTATTTTCATCCTTTTGAGATAGAAACAGCTCTTTTATAAAATCTGCAAATTATGTGGGAAATTTTGTGAAAAATTTGCTAAATACATAACTACGTGTTAAATGCTGCAGCCACAGAATAGCATAAATTGACTGGGCCTCATCATTTTTTCTCATTGTTTTCTCAATAAATTATTCATAAAAGGTAAACAAAACCTCCCGAAACATTCTAATTCCACTACCCAATGTTATCTGCACTTTGAAGATAACTATTCAAAAATAAACATGTAACATCAAAAATATAAAACAGGTGACATTTGTAATATGGTCCTGCATTGCCATCTTGGGATTTTGGTGACATTTACTTTAGAAACTACACTGCTTTGGCCTGGCGGTTTATGATGTCAACAGATCCCATCAAAGGCAATATTGTTGTATCATATTTTTTTTTCTGTAATGCTAATTGCAAAAACCATACTGAGCGGACACACAAAAAACAAGTATAGGCAGTTCTTTTGTAAAGTCCTAATTTTGGTGTTTTCTTCTACAGTGAATAGCAAAGATTCCTTAGGGAGTCAAAATGAAGAAACTGCTTTTTGCCACTCCCTTTATTTTCAAACCTCCACCGCTTGACAAATCTGCAAATAATTAAAAACAAGGGTACATGACCCAGAGTATGTTTGTGTGTGTGTGTGTGTGTGTGTGTGTGTGTATGTGTATATATATATTTCAAAGAAAGGTTGCCCAAAGTAGAGAGGCCACACCCGAGGAGGTCAAGGCACCCACTGCGGTTTGCGCCTGGAGTCCGGCATGTACTGCAAAGACCATAATGCCTTGCCACAGCCCATGAGGGCGGCACTTTTATTTTTTGAATAAAACCAGGTGCATTACATTACCTTGTCTTTGGTCCTTCTGTAGTGCAGCCGAAACGCGTTTGACAAGCCAGCGGAATGGGGTGTGTCAGGCTTGCATTCAACCACCGGCAGCATTTGTTCATTGACCTCCTCGGGTGTGGCCTCTCCACCTTGGGCAACCTTTCTTTGAAATATTTAGTGGCCTGCCAGGTCACGGGGAGGCCCCGCCGCTTTCTCATGGCGGATCTACGCTGCTCAACTATTGCGAGCGGTGAATGGACCGAGGGGGGCCTGAGCTGCCGGTATATATTGCTGTGATGACAACTGTGGGCATATCCCTTTCCACCCACTTGGGAGAGACATTTTCGCTACAAAAGGACTTTGGCACCCACTGCGGTTTGCGCCTGGAGTCCGGCATGTACTGCAAAGACCATAATGCCTTACCACAGCCCATGAGGGTGGGACTTTTATTTTTGAATAAAACCAGGTGCATTACATTACCTTGTCTTTGGTCCTACTGTAGTGCAGCCAGTGATCAAGGGCGGGATGACGCCCGAAACGCGTTTGGCAAGCCAGCGGAATGGGGTGTGTCAGGCTTGCATTCAACCACCGGCAGCATTTGTGCGTTGACCTCCTCGGGTGTGGCCTCTCCACCTTGGGCAACCTTTCTTTGAAATATATGTGTATATATACATATATATTCAGCTCCAAGGTTGTCCATCAGTCGAGCAGCACTCGGGCAACAGCAGCAAGACAACAGCCTTTAATTGGTATGGACGGATTCCTCCTGCAGTACTTGGAAACAGCCGCTCCGTATAGGACTGCTCTGACGCGTTTCAAGTTCCTCAACTTCTCCTCAGAGGCTTTAACGGAACGGATGTGTGCATAAGCCAATCCCATTCACATTTGAATATTACACGCCCTCGCATGGGCCGCTCTTATGATTCTGTGCATGATGGGGATTGTAGTTTTCAGCAATGTCCATGAATGGATGCACACACATAATATCTTGTTGGATTAAGTCCTCAATGGACCCCGCAGACGGGCCCGTCCTAAATCCTCTGTTGTTGCCCCACATTTGGATTCGGTCAATACCAAATCGCGTGGCCCCCTCAAATCGCGGGGTGGTGCTAGCACCGCGGCAGGACGGCCGCGTTAAAGATTCAGCTCCATTACGGAGCAGCTTCTACAAGCGGATCCTCGTCCCTACCTATCATAAACAAAGCTGCTGATCGAGTGCTACTCACCAGGTGGACAACCTTTGGAGCGGAATGTAATACGCGGCCGTCCTGCCGCGGAGTGTGCACCACCCTGTAATGTTATGCGGGCCACCCGACATGGTAACTATCATGTCGGCTATGTGGACCAGCAGCCGCAAACAGGATTGAGGACGAGTCCACTTGCAGGGTCCATACAGGACAAGATTTGTGTGCTATCCAGACCACATTTCCCACAATGCACAGTCTCATTCGAGCTTCCCATTGGTGGGTGTGCAATATGAAAATGGCGAAGTGGATTCAGCGTTTGCACACACTGTCTCCGTTCAAGCCTCTGAAGAGAAGCATATGGAGCTTCGAAACGTGTCAGGCTTTTCCATTACGGAGCAGCTTCTACAAGCGGATCCTCGTCCCTACCTATCATAAACAAAGCTGCTGATCGAGTGCTACTCACCAGGTGGACAACCTTTGGAGCAGAATATATATCCTTGAGCCCCCGACCTCAACAGGGCAGCCTCGGCGCACGGGGACCGGAGCACCTCGCTAAAATCCAACAGACCTTCCTTGTAAACACCAAAGAAGAGCGCCGCACACCAGACTTTGTAGAAAACAGACACTTTTATTCACGATACATCAGCATGGCAGCAAATAAATCCTAACGCGTTTCAACTCTCGTGGAGCCTTGGTCACAGGTGAGCCATGTAGATCATTGAGGGCGTGACCTTGATACTGCCCTCTTATCTAAGACTTCGATGTCACTTCGTAGTCCTAGAGTACTCAAATGTCCATAATGCACTGGGAAAGTAATTGAATCAGTGTTTGAAAGTCAGCAGTTCCATTTTCCAAAATATTCATTTCAGGGGAAAATGCGGACTATAAATTAATTGTTGACACTTCCCTTGCACACAGGCGGCTCAAAATCATGCTTCCATCATAATTACGATGACCAAGGCTCCACGAGAGTTGAAACGCGTTAGGATTTATTTGCTGCCATGCTGATGTATCGTGAATAAAAGTGTCTGTTTTCTACAAAGTCTGGTGTGCGGCGCTCTTCTTTGGTGTTTACAAGGAAGGTCTGTTGGATTTTAGCGAGGTGCTCCGGTCCCCGTGCGCCGAGGCTGCCCTGTTGAGGTCGGGGGCTCAAGGTCGGAGAAATGAGGTGGATTGATGTTTCTAAGAGCCCGACCCGCCTGCAACTTGCACTACAGTGAAAGGTATGAAATGTTCAACCGAGGATAAGTGCAGCAGAGCAAGGGATATGAATGGACACATGTCTGTTCATGATGGACTTTGAAAAGCAAACGCTGTAGGATATCGTAATTATGATGGAAGCATGATTTTGAGCCGCCTGTGTGCAAGGGAAGTGTCAACAATTAATTTATAGTCCGCATTTTCCCCTGAAATGAATATTTTGGAAAATGGAACTGCTGACTTTCAAACATTGATTCAATTACTTTCCCAGTGCATTATGGACATTTGAGTACTCTAGGACTACGAAGTGACGTCAAGTCTTAGATAAGAGGGCAGTATCAAGGTCACGCCTCAATGATCTACATGGCTCACCTGTGACCAAGGCTCCACGAGAGTTGAAACGCGTTAGGATTTATTTGCTGCCATGCGGATGTATCGTGAATAAAAGTGTCTGTTTTCTACAAAGTCTGGTGTGCGGCGCTCTTCTTTGGTGTTTACAAGGAAGGTCTGTTGGATATATATAAATATATGTATGTATATATATATAAATATATATATGTATGTATGTGTATATATATATATATATATATATATATATATATATATATATATATATATATATATATATAGCAAAAGACTTCTTCTCCCAAAGAAATCCGCAGGGAAAGAACGGCACTCAGCAGGGCTTGCAATTTACAAGATGTAGTTTATTCCATCAGAATAGTAAATCGGTAAAAAGCGCTCTACGCGCTTTCGGCACAGAGCCTTTGTCACGACGCTAGATCTTAGTTACCGGGCAACTAATAAACACATTGTTACTAAACATAGAAAACGGATAACTGCACAAATGCATCCATAAGTTTACCTACAGTGGCGGCCATCTTACAATGTCAGAAGTCACATCGTCAAATTGCATGATAAACAGCAGATACAGAAAAATAAAGTAACACCAATTGCATTGACTGGCTTTTAACGGTTCTCCACAATATAAAAATAGAGTGAAATACAAAATAATAATAATAAAGGAAATAATAATACAAAAGTTGGTGGAATCTTCATACAGTATTGCCTTTTTCATACTGAAGATAAATTAATATACACATAAATAAAGTGTTCTACATGCAGTATTGCCCACTTCATATGTGAACATATTGCCATACATTGCTAATGACTCAATACAACTGGGTAATTTATATTGCTGGCTAAATTACACATTCAAAATAGTGCCCCATTGGGCAAAGAATTAATATATCCGAGCCCCATTGGCCAAAAAGTGCCCCATTGGGCAGACAATTGTATCTGAGCCCCATTGGGCGAAAAGACCCCCAAATTGTATATACTAGTCCTATTGGTTCTATTGACATAGTGCCAGACATAACAGGGACATAACATACTGCCTAAACTGTAATGTAGCAGATTAACCACAAATAAATAATATACATTGCTCATGACATCTGGTCAAAAATTAATAAACAAATGAAATGGAAGAAAAAGATATATCAGCTCTTTTGCTC
This sequence comes from Calotriton arnoldi, assembly GCA_963921515.1. Taxonomy (NCBI): domain Eukaryota; kingdom Metazoa; phylum Chordata; class Amphibia; order Caudata; family Salamandridae; genus Calotriton; species Calotriton arnoldi. The sequence goes on from CAWUFW010003614.1 coordinate 1,603,785, forward strand.
CCCACATAATGGACCGGAACCCAGATACCTGTATAACAGGAGCATCTGACCAGGCCCTGAAAAATAAAAATGAAAACACAATGAATATTTGAGAATCAAGCCACCTGTAAACCTATGTCGCAATATCTATATATATGCAGATTTGTCAAACAGCACCAAAGTTTCCAGCAAAAAAACACTATTCAATATATATATACATAAATATATATATATATATATATTCACTGAAAAACCGTAGGTTTCAGGCACGTTATAGTTACAAATTAGCATTTTAAAAACCTTTGAAATTCACTGAAAAACCATAGGTTTCAGACACGTTATAGTTAGAAATTAGCATTTAAAAAACCTTTGAAATTCACTGAAAAACCAGAGGTTTTAGGGACAGTTATAGTTAGTTGGACATTGCACTCGTACAAAACCCGTGAAATTCCTCCGTTATAGTTAGTTCAGCTAACTATAACTCGCGCCCCGCAATGCACTGCTGATGACGTCACATATTACATCACTCATGACATGGTCAGTGACATCACTGATGACATCACTGATGACATCTCAAATGACATCACTGATGACATCATCCAGTGACTGTGTGTTTCTGTAAAGTTTAAATATGTTTAATATATATAGGGAAAGGCGTATTGAAGAATGAGTGGGTGTATAAGTGTCTGAATGGATGATTTAGTACGTGCGTGACTGACTCTACAAGTGAGTGATTAAACGTATCTTACTGAATGCATGGGTTAGTGACTAAACTGTGTGAATGTCTGTATCCGTCAGTTGGTGTGTAAGTGGATGCATGGATTTGCGAATAGCTACATGAGTGTCTATATGGGTTATTTATTGGTTCTATGAGTATCTGTATGGGTGCCTGAGTGTTTGTGTGGATGGGGTGTGTGCGACTGTGCATAGATGTGTGAGTGGGTGATTCACTGGGTGGATGGTTTCAAGAGTGCATCTGTGATAGACTGTATGGGTGGGTAAGTGTGTGTAAGAGTGTGTTAGTGAGTGAATGTATGTCCCAGTGGTACATGTGTGAGTAACTAAATATGTGAAAGGCAGTATATATGTGTATTGGAGTATATAAATAGCTATAAGCTTAGAGTGAGTGATTGTGATAGTGGCTGTATGGATGAGTGTGTGCTTGTATCAGTGATTGTATAAGAGCGTAACAATGTGCTAGTATTTGTATGATTAAGTGAGCTGGTGTGTGTATAACTGTATAGGTGAGTAAATGGCAGTGTGTTTAATTATTTGCATGACTGACTAGGTGTGTGAGTACCTCTATGGATGAGTGGCGGTGTTTGAGTGTCTATATAGGAGTAAGAGTGCATATGATAGTCCTGTACTGAGTGACCATAAGTATGAGTGACTGTACGGGTGAGTGAGTGGATGTGTGTGTGTAGACCTAAGAATCAGTGAGTGGGTATGTAGTTATTGGTGTTGGAGTGTCTATGGTTTTACGAATGGCACTCTGTAATTTAGATTGGGTGTATCAAAGGTTATATTAGGGTGTGAGGAGCTGCATCAGATTATCACGTGGATGATGTCATCAGTGATGTCATTTGAGATGTCATCAGTGATGTCATCAGTGATGTCACTGACCATGTCATGAGTGATGTAATATGTGACGTCATCAGCAGTGCATTGCGGGGGCGCGAGTTATAGTTAGCTGAACTAACTATAACGGGGGAATTTCACGGGTTTTGTACGAGTGCAATGTCCAACTAACTATAACTGTCCCTAAAACCTCTGGTTTTTTCAGTGAATTTCAAAGGTTTTTTAAATGCTAATTTCTAACTATAACGTGTCTGAAACCTCTGGTTTTTTCAGTGAATTTCAAAGGTTTTTTAAATGACAATTTTTAAATGTATTAATTTTTATATTAATTTTTTTCATACTGATTTACTACATTTTTAGAAACAATTTCTTTTACATATTTTATTTTTTAAATTTCATTGTAATTACATTATACATTACATTACAAAAAATACTTTCTCAGAATGAATTACTTTAGTTTAAATACTTTGCACATAGGCAATAGACTTTTAAGTACAGTAGTTACAGTTGTTGCAATGGGCAACACATTTTCAAACACAATGCAACATTCAGCTCAATGTGAATTTCTAGTTAAATGCAATTAGTTACTTTATGGATTACTTTTCTAACCACAGGACTGGATCCTAGATTCAGTCCTGGCACATCTCCTGTAAACAGTTGAGTAAAAGCGTTTTGGTTACAGTCGTGATTTTTAAGGAATATTATTGTATTTTAAAAGTTGACACTTGGAAACTTTTTCTCATAGAATCACCAATGTTATCCTATGGAAGGAAATTCACTTAGCAGGTAAAAACTGTTATCATTACTTTTTCTTACTCAGTGTTGGATCCTGGATCCAGCACTGGTGCATCTCCTGTAAACAGTTGAAAGAATGCGTTTAAGTCATACAGGCGATTTTTAAGGAATATTTGTAGTTTGTGAAAATCAACACTTTGAAACTTTTCTGCTGAAAAACCAGACAATGGATTCCTATGGAAGAAAATATAAGTTACTGGTAAGTACGGTTAAAATTACTTTTCAGGACCAGTACTGGGCTGAAAGATGCAGCACTGAGGTCTCTCCTGATAACAGGTGAGTAAATCAGAATTCGGATTTCGGCTGATTTTAGAGGAATATTTGTATGTTTCAAAAATCAACACTTAGAAACTTTTTCAGCAAAAAGCAGGCAATGATATCCTATGGAAGGAAATTCAAGTTACTGGTAAGTACGGTTAAAATTACTTTTGAGGATCAGTACTGGGCTGAAAGATGCAGCACTGAGGTCTCTCCTGATAACAGGTGAGTAAATCGGAATTCGTATTTCGGCTGATTTTAGAGGAATATTTTAAAGTTCCAAAACTCCACACTTAGAAGAATTTCCAAGTGAAACCAGTCAATGTTAGCCTATGAAGGAAATTCAAGTTACCGGTAAGTACGGTTAAAATTACTTTTCAGGATCAGTACTGGGCTGAAAGATGCAGCACTGAGGTCTCTCCTGATAACAGGTGAGTAAATCGGAATTCGTATTTCGGCTGATTTTAGAGGAATATTTTAAAGTTCCAAAACTCCACACTTAGAAGAATTTCCAAGTGAAACCAGTCAATGTTAGCCTATGAAGAAAATTCAAGTTACCGGTAAGTACGGTTAAAATTACTTTTGAGGATCAGTACTGGGCTGAAAGATGCAGCACTGAGGTCTCTCCTGATAACAGGTGAGTAAATCGGAATTCGTATTTCGGCTGATTTTAGAAGAATATTTTAAAGTTCCAAAACTCCACACTTAGAAGAATTTCCAAGTGAAACCAGTCAATGTTAGCCTATGAAGGAAATTCAAGTTACCGGTAAGTACGGTTAAAATTACTTTTGAGGATCAGTACTGGGCTGAAAGATGCAGCACTGAGGTCTCTCCTGATAACAGGTGAGTAAATCGGAATTCGTATTTCGGCTGATTTTAGAGGAATATTTTAAAGTTCCAAAACTCCACACTTAGAAGAATTTCCAAGTGAAACCAGTCAATGTTAGCCTATGAAGGAAATTCAAGTTACCGGTAAGTACGGTTAAAATTACTTTTCAGGACCAGTACTGGGCTGAAAGATGCAGCACTGAGGTCTCTCCTGATAACAGGTGAGTAAATCAGAATTCGGATTTCGGCTGATTTTAGAGGAATATTTGTATGTTTCAAAAATCAACACTTAGAAACTTTTTCAGCAAAAAGCAGGCAATGATATCCTATGGAAGGAAATTCAAGTTACTGGTAAGTACGGTTAAAATTACTTTTGAGGATCAGTACTGGGCTGAAAGATGCAGCACTGAGGTCTCTCCTGATAACAGGTGAGTAAATCGGAATTCGTATTTCGGCTGATTTTAGAGGAATATTTTAAAGTTCCAAAACTCCACACTTAGAAGAATTTCCAAGTGAAACCAGTCAATGTTAGCCTATGAAGGAAATTCAAGTTACCGGTAAGTACGGTTAAAATTACTTTTCAGGATCAGTACTGGGCTGAAAGATGCAGCACTGAGGTCTCTCCTGATAACAGGTGAGTAAATCGGAATTCGTATTTCGGCTGATTTTAGAGGAATATTTTAAAGTTCCAAAACTCCACACTTAGAAGAATTTCCAAGTGAAACCAGTCAATGTTAGCCTATGAAGAAAATTCAAGCTACCGGTAAGTACGGTTAAAATTACTTTTGAGGATCAGTACTGGGCTGAAAGATGCAGCACTGAGGTCTCTCCTGATAACAGGTGAGTAAATCGGAATTCGTATTTCGGCTGATTTTAGAAGAATATTTTAAAGTTCCAAAACTCCACACTTAGAAGAATTTCCAAGTGAAACCAGTCAATGTTAGCCTATGAAGGAAATTCAAGTTACCGGTAAGTACGGTTAAAATTACTTTTGAGGATCAGTACTGGGCTGAAAGATGCAGCACTGAGGTCTCTCCTGATAACAGGTGAGTAAATCGGAATTCGTATTTCGGCTGATTTTAGAGGAATATTTTAAAGTTCCAAAACTCCACACTTAGAAGAATTTCCAAGTGAAACCAGTCAATGTTAGCCTATGAAGGAAATTCAAGCTACCGGTAAGTACGGTTAAAATTACTTTTCAGGACCAGTACTGGGCTGAAAGATGCAGCACTGAGGTCTCTCCTGATAGCAGGTGAGTAAATCGGAATTCGTATTTCGGCTGATTTTAGAGGAATATTTTAAAGTTCCAAAACTCCACACTTAGAAGAATTTCCAAGTGAAACCAGTCAATGTTAGCCTATGAAGGAAATTCAAGTTACTGGTAAGTACGGTTAAAATTACTTTTGAGGATCAGTACTGGGCTGAAAGATGCAGCACTGAGGTCTCTCCTGATAACAGGTGAGTAAATCGGAATTCGTATTTCGGATGATTTTAGAGGAATATTTTAAAGTTCCAAAACTCCACACTTAGAAGAATTTCCAGTTGAAACCAGTCAATGTTAGCCTATGTAAGGAAATTCAAGTTACTGGTAAGTACGGTTAAAATTACTTTTCAGGACCAGTACTGGGCTGAAAGATGCAGCACTGAGGTCTCTCCTGATAACAGGTGAGTAAATCTGAATTCGGATTTCGGCTGATTTTAGAGGAATATTTGTAGGTTTCAAAAATCAACACTTAGAAACTTTTTCAGCAAAAAGCAGTCAATGATATCCTATGGAAGGAAATTCAAGTTACTGGTAAGTACGGTTAAAATTACTTTTGAGGATCAGTACTGGGCTGAAAGATGCAGCACTGAGGTCTCTCCTGATAACAGGTGAGTAAATCGGAATTCGTATTTCGGCTGATTTTAGAGGAATATTTTAAAGTTCCAAAACTCCACACTTAGAAGAATTTCCAAGTGAAACCAGTCAATGTTAGCCTATGAAGGAAATTCAAGTTACCGGTAAGTACGGTTAAAATTACTTTTCAGGATCAGTACTGGGCTGAAAGATGCAGCACTGAGGTCTCTCCTGATAACAGGTGAGTAAATCGGAATTCGTATTTCGGCTGATTTTAGAGGAATATTTTAAAGTTCCAAAACTCCACACTTAGAAGAATTTCCAAGTGAAACCAGTCAATGTTAGCCTATGAAGGAAATTCAAGTTACCGGTAAGTACGGTTAAAATTACTTTTGAGGATCAGTACTGGGCTGAAAGATGCAGCACTGAGGTCTCTCCTGATAACAGGTGAGTAAATCGGAATTCGTATTTCGGCTGATTTTAGAGGAATATTTTAAAGTTCCAAAACTCCACACTTAGAAGAATTTCCAAGTGAAACCAGTCAATGTTAGCCTATGAAGGAAATTCAAGCTACCGGTAAGTACGGTTAAAATTACTTTTCAGGATCAGTACTGGGCTGAAAGATGCAGCACTGAGGTCTCTCCTGATAACAGGTGAGTAAATCGGAATTCGTATTTCGGCTGATTTTAGAGGAATATTTTAAAGTTCCAAAACTCCACACTTAGAAGAATTTCCAAGTGAAACCAGTCAATGTTAGCCTATGAAGGAAATTCAAGTTACCGGTAAGTACGGTTAAAATTACTTTTCAGGATCAGTACTGGGCTGAAAGATGCAGCACTGAGGTCTCTCCTGATAACAGGTGAGTAAATCGGAATTCGTATTTCGGCTGATTTTAGAGGAATATTTTAAAGTTCCAAAACTCCACACTTAGAAGAATTTCCAAGTGAAACCAGTCAATGTTAGCCTATGAAGGAAATTCAAGTTACCGGTAAGTACGGTTAAAATTACTTTTGAGGATCAGTACTGGGCTGAAAGATGCAGCACTGAGGTCTCTCCTGATAACAGGTGAGTAAATCTGAATTCGGATTTCGGCTGATTTTAGAGGAATATTTGTATGTTTCAAAATCAACACTTAGAAACTTTTTCAGCAAAAAGCAGTCAATGATATCCTATGGAAGGAAATTCAAGTTACTGGTAAGTACGGTTAAAATTACTTTTGAGGATCAGTACTGGGCTGAAAGATGCAGCACTGAGGTCTCTCCTGATAACAGGTGAGTAAATCGGAATTCGTATTTCGGCTGATTTTAGAGGAATATTTTAAAGTTCCAAAACTCCACACTTAGAAGAATTTCCAAGTGAAACCAGTCAATGTTAGCCTATGAAGGAAATTCAAGTTACCGGTAAGTACGGTTAAAATTACTTTTGAGGATCAGTACTGGGCTGAAAGATGCAGCACTGAGGTCTCTCCTGATAACAGGTGAGTAAATCGGAATTCGTATTTCGGCTGATTTTAGAGGAATATTTTAAACTTCCAAAACTCCACACTTAGAAGAATTTCCAAGTGAAACCAGTCAATGTTAGCCTATGAAGGAAATTCAAGTTACCGGTAAGTACGGTTAAAATTACTTTTGAGGATCAGTACTGGGCTGAAAGATGCAGCACTGAGGTCTCTCCTGATAACAGGTGAGTAAATCGGAATTCGGATTTCGGCTGATTTTAGAGGAATATTTGCACAATGGTGAAGGGAGGGGGCGGGGCCTGAGGTGACATCTGTGCAAACGCGCCCGTGGTGCGTTTTAAGTTGGGGGATTAAGTCCCCTTGAATCATGAGGGTCCCTACGGGCCAACTAGCCCACCAGGAACCTCCAGTATGCGCTAGGGGCTGCGTTGCAGAGACATGTACAGAGGCCACACCCCTTTACACCTCTCTACAACGCAGCTCTGTGGCGCTTTCTGGACGTACCTGTTGGGCTAGTTGGCGCCCAGGGACCCTCAGGATTGAAGAGGATTTAATTCCCCATCTTAAAACGCGCCACGGGGCCTGTTTGCACACATGTCACCTGAAGCCCCGCCCCTCCCTTCACCACTGTGCAAACGCGCCCGTGGCGCGTTTTAAGTCGGGGGATTAACTCCCTTGAATCCTGAGGGTCCCTGGGGTGCAACTAGCCCACCATATACCTCCAAAAGCGCCATAGAGCTGCGTTGCAGAGAGGTGTGCAAAGGGGCGTGGCCTCTGTACACCTCTCTGCAAGGCAGCTCTCTGGCGCATACTGGAGGTTCCTGGTGGGCTAGTTGGCCCCCAGGGACCCCCAGTATTCAAGGGGAATTGTCTTCTCTGCAAACGCGCCAGGGGCGCGTTTGCAGAGTGGTGAAGGAAGGGGGCGGGCCTGCGGGCCCGATCGTTTTTTTAATTTGTTTTTTTTTGGGGAGGGGGTCCGCGTGGCCCCCTCCCGGGCCACTATTTGCCCCGGGACCCCATCCCCGGGCTGGCTCTTCGTTGGGGACTGTGGGGGTCCCCAATCCCCCACAGTCCCGCCTCGGCTCCCCGTGTCCTACGGGAGCCGGCATTGCTTTACACATGGGGAGCAGCTAACATGCTGCTCCCCATGTGGAAAGCATCGGCTTTGGATATTGGAAGAGAGAGCAGGCTTCCTGCTCTCTCTTCCAATATCCAAAGCAGTTTGTAATGACAGGACGGGAGCCGCGAGGCTCCCGCCCTGTCATTGCGAACAGCAGTGTCCCGGGGTAGGCACCCCGGGACACTGCAGGAGCCGGCCCTGGGGGTGGTGGTCCCCAGGGCCATCAAGGGCTTCCAGGAGTGGGGCCGCGCGGCCCCTCTCCCATTCAGTGCACAGCCCCGGGAGGTGGTGGTCCCTGGCTCTGGGGTCCAAAACGGACCCCCATTGTAATTTTTCTTAGTGCCCCGGGAGGTGATGGTCTCGGGCGTGTGGGGCTGGAGCCCCCCACACAGGTTTTTAATTAAAAAAGAAGCCCCGGGAGGTGGTGGTCTCGGGCTGCGGGAGGGCTCAGAGCCCTCCCGCACCATTCTACATAAATCCCCGGGGGTGGTGGTCCTCGGGCTTGGGGCCCTTAGAGGCCCCCACACATAAAATTAACCCCCCCAGCATGCTCCCCGGGACTTGGCCCACCCGGGGCCAATTAACATCGAGCGCTGGAGACCGCGCTCGATTTTTTTCTTTCGGCAGGGTTCGCGCTCCCTGAGCGCATCCTGCCGATTTTTTAAAAAAATAAAATTTTGGCCCAGGGGTCCTTGTGGGACCCCTGAGCAGACCTAGGGGTCAGGGTGTTTCTACCCTGCTCCCTTTGTGCGCTTTGCGCACTTGTTTCTGTCCCTCGGTTCTACCGAGGATAAAATGGCTGCCAACACTTCCTGATTTGGAGTGTTGACAGCCAACTAACATGCAGCTCGTGATCGGGACGGTGCGCGCAGGGTGCGCTGAGGGTACGCGGACCCTACTCGGCCATAGATATCACTAACTTTTACTTTTCATTTTTCAGCAACTACTGAACGGATTTACACCATTTAACAAAAGGGTTCTTTCTGAACCAAGAACTACCTTCTGCCAAATTTGGTGTAATTCCGCTCAGCAGTCGGCTGTAGCCGTGTCTAAAGCTTCCTATGGAAAATTGCATGGGGAAAACGCTTTGGGACTCCTTTCGGCCTCGCTTGACGTATCTCCGAGACTTTCAGGTAGGAGCGATCGAGCGGGCCACAAAGTTTGAAATTTCGCGAAGATACGCCAACCGGCAAGAGAGTTATTTCAAATAGAATGTCGCGGATTTCCTATGGATAATAGGTTGTAACTATAACTATCTACTGGCGACCGCCAGTAGATAATATATATATATATATATATATATATATATATATTATCTACTGGCGGTCGCCAGTAGATAGTTATAGTTAGGACCTATTTTCCATAGGAAATCCGCGACATTCTATTTGAAATAACTCTTAGCGTAGGTTGACGAATCTTCGCGACAATTTTCAAACTTTATGGCCCGCTCCAGTCCGCTCCTACCCTGAAAGTCTCGGGTGATTCGTCAAGCCGGGGCCGAGAAAAAGGGGGTCCCAAAACGTGTTTTCCCATTCATTTTCCCATAGGAAACTTTAGACACGGTTACAGCCCGAACTGCTGAACGGAATTACACCAAATTTGGCAAAGAGGTAGTTCTTGGTTCAAAAAGAACCCTTTTGTTAAATGGTGTAAATCCATTCAGTAGTTGCTGAGAAAATCAAAAGTAAAAACACATATATATCTGGGCGGAGCCTAACCACACATGTCATCGTGAGATCTGATTGGCTGTCAGCACTTCATCCTGGAATTGCTGGCAGCCATCTTGGGACCAATATAAATGATAGTACCCCATTGAAATGCATTGTAGTGAATCGAAGATTTTGAGGGTTACCAAAAGGAGAACTATAAAGGGTGATAACCGACTTTAGTTACATTAGAATTCATTTGTTGATGGTACCATACTAATTTCAGGAATTGTGGTGTGTTCTAAGGTGATTTTACCCTGTGAAAAACCTTCTGCTGGGATATCATGAATCATGTTTGAGAGAAAACTATTTTCACATGCTTGTCCCAATCAGTTTTGGAAGGTGCCCCAGAAGCTAAAATGAGAGCATATTTTCTGTAAATTCACATTATCTTTCTCAGTCATGTGAGAATGAAGTCTGACATTCTCAGTAAAACATGTACATCCAACAAGGGCAGAGACTGTCAGTTGATTCCTTTGTGTTCTACTGCAGCTTCCCAGAGTGTTCTAAAGAACAACTAGAGTGCTAACAGCCTTACTTATGACAAAAGTATGGCACACCTGAAGCCATCTTGATTGGAATAAACTGGTAACACTTAAAACATTTAATTTAAAAAGGAACAAAATGATGGGGTTCATCTTGTCATAGAAATTATGGTTAGTGCTCTGGAAAGAAAAATTAGGACATGTTTCAAGTGTGATCTCAAATAACTTCCTGTTATATTTCAACAGGAGCAGCCTATCAGTTGATGCCTTTGTGTTCTACTGCAGCTTCCCAGAGTGTTCTAAAGAACAACTAGAGCGCTAACAGTCTTACTTATGACAAAAGTATGGCACACCTGAAGCCATCTTGATTGGAATAAACTGGTAACACTTAAAACATTTAATTTAAAAAGGAACAAAATGATGGGGTTCATTTTGTCATAGAAATTATGGTTAGTGCTGTAGAAAGAAAAATTAGGACATGTTTCAAGTGTGATCTCAAATATCTTCCTGTTATATTTCAACAGGAACAGCCTGCAGCTTCCCAGAGTGTTCTAAAGAACAACTAGAGCGCTAACAGTCTTACTTATGACAAAAGTATGGCACACCTGAAGCCATCTTGATTGGAATAAACTGGTAACACTTAAAACATTTAATTTAAAAAGGAACAAAATGATGGGGTTCATTTTGTCATAGAAATTATGGTTAGTGCTGTAGAAAGAAAAATTAGGACATGTTTCAAGTGTGATCTCAAATATCTTCCTGTTATATTTCAACAGGAACAGCCTGCAGCTTCCCAGAGTGTTCTAAAGAACAACTAGAGCGCTAACAGTCTTACTTATGACAAAAGTATGGCACACCTGAAGCCATCTTGATTGGAATAAACTGGTAACACTTAAAACATTTAATTTAAAAAGGAACAAAATGAGGGGGTTAATTTTGCCATAGAAATTATGGTTAGTGCTGCAAAAGAAAATTTAGTGCATGTTTTAAGTGAGATCTCAAATCCTCTTCTATTTCATTAGAAAATTCTGACATGCAGACTGAAACAATCACTTTCAATACCAGCAGTAGACTTCCAGTTAACTCCTTGGTGAGCAGTAGCTTTACTACAGTGATCTAATGAACAACTAGAGTAATAACATTCTGAATTTATGGCAAATGTGTGACACATCTGAATGCCTTCTTGATGGAATCAAAGTAAAAACTGAAAGCATTTCCTACTGAGGAGACTGCAGTAAATGAGGAAATTAGGAAACTTCATAACAAAGAAGTCTTCCAAGATGGCCACCAGTGAAAAAAGAGCCCAAATGTAGCACAAATATTACCCAGATGTAGCCCACATATAGCCCAATGACAAAAGTGTGCAAAACACTTTTTATTTTGAGTTTTTTTGTAGTTTTATGTAGTGCAGACTGGTCAGGTATTGGAGCGTTGCATCTTAAAACATGACCCCCTACACTACAAAAACACCACTGCACTACCCTAAACCCTAAAACACTACCCCAGCACGATCCCCTACACTACACAAGCACCACTGCACTATCCTAAACCCTAAAACACTACCCCCAGCATGACCCCCTACACTACACAAACACCACTGCACTACCCTAAACCCTAAAACACTACCCCAACACCACTGCACTAACCTAAATCCTAAAACACTACCCCCAGCACGACCCCCTACACTACCCAAACACCACTGCACTACTCCTAAAACATGACCCCTACACTACACAAACACCACTGCACTACCCTAAACCCTAAAACACTACCCCCAGCACGACCCCCTACACTACACAAGCACCACTGCACTACCCTAAACCCTAAAACACTACCCCCAGCACGACCCCCTACACTAACCAAACACCACTGCACTAACCTAAATCCTAAAACACTACACCCAGCACGACCCCTACACTACCCAAACACCACTGCACTACCCTAAACCCTAAAACACTACCCCCAGCACGACCCCCTACACTACACAAGCACCACTGCACTACCCTAAACCCTAAAACACTACCCCCAGCACGACCCCTACACTGCCCGAACACCACTGCACTGCCCTAAACCCTGAAACACCAGCCCCTGCACGACCCCCTACACTGCCCGAACACCACTGCACTGCCCTAAACCCTGAAACACCACCCCTTCACGACCCCTACACTGCCCGAACACCACTGCACTGCCCTAAACCCTGAAACCCCACCCCCAGCATGACCCCTACACTGCCCGAACATCACTGCACTGCCCTAAACCCTGAAACACTACCCCCAGCAAGACCTCCTACACTGCCCGAACACCACTGCACTGCCCTAAACCCTGAAACATCATCCCCAGCAAGGCCCCCTACACTGCCCGAACACCACTGCCCTAAACCCTGAAACACCACCCCCAGCACGACCCCCTACACTGCCCGAACACCACTGCACTGCCCTAAACCCTGAAACACCACCCCCAGCACGACCCCCTACACTGCATGAACACCACTGCACTGCCCTAAACCCTGAAACACTACCCCCAGCAAGACCCCCTACACTGCCCGAACACCACTGCACTGCCCTAAACCCTGAAACACCACCCCCAGCAAGACCCCCTACACTGCCCGAACACCACTGCCCTAAACCCTGAAACACCACCCCCAGCAAGACCCCCTACACTGCCCGAACACCACTGCACTGCCCTAAACCCTGAAACACCAGCCCCAGCACAACCCCTACACTGCCCGAACACCACTGCACTGCCCTAAACCCTGAAACACCACCCCCTGCACGACCCCCTACACTGCCCGAACACCACTGCACTGCCCTAAACCCTGAAACACCACCCCCAGCACGACCCCCTACACTGCCCGAACACCACTGCACTGCCCTAAACCCTGAAACACCACCCCTGCACGATCCCCTACACTGCACGAACACTACTGCACTGCCCTAAACCCTGAAACACCACCCTCAGCACGACCCCTACACTGCACGAACACCACTGCACTGGCCTAAACCCCGAAACACTACCCCCAGCAAGACCCCTACACTGCCCGAACACCACTGCCCTAAACCCTGAAACACCACCCCCAGCAAGACCCCCTACACTGCCCGTACACCACTGCACTGCCCTAAACCCTGAAACACCACCCCCAGCATGACCCCTACACTGCCCGAACACCACTGCACTGCCCTAAACCCTGAAACACCACCCCAGCACGACCCCCTACACTGCCCAAACACCACTGCACTGCCCTAAACCCTGAAACACCACCCCCAGCACGACCCCCTACACTGCCCGAACACCACTGCACTGCCCTAAACCCTGAAACACCAGCCCCAGCACAACCCCGTACACTGCCCAAACACCACTGCACTGCCCTAAACCTTGAAACACCAGCCCCAGCACGACCGCCTACACTGCCCGAAAACCACTGCACTGCCCTAAACCCTGAAACACCAGCCCCAGCACGACCCCCTACACTGCCCGAACACCACTGCACTAAAGCCTGAAACACCACCCCCAGCAAGACCACCTACACTGGCCGAACACCACTGCACTGCCCTAAACCCTGAATCACCACCCCTGCACGACCCCCTACACTGCCCGAACACCACTGCACTACCCTAAACCCTGAAACACCACCCCTCAGCACGACTCCTACACTGCCCGAACACCACTGCACTGCCCTAAACCCTGAAACACCACCCCCAGCACGACCCCCTACACTGCCCGAACACCACTGCACTGCCCTAAACCCTGAAACATTAACCCCAGCAAGACCCCCTACACTGCCTGAACACCACTGCCCTAAACCCTGAAACACCACCCCTACACTGCTCGAACACCACTGCACTGCCCTAAACCCTGAAACACCACCTCCAGCAAAACCCCTACACTGCCTGAACACCATTGCTCTGCCCTAAATCCTGAAACACTAGCCCCAGCATTACCCCCTACACTGCCCAAACACCACTGCACTGCCCTAAACCCTGAAACACCACCCCCAGCACGACCCCCTACACTGCCCGAACACCACTGCACTGCCCTAAACCCTGAAACACCAGCCCCAGCAAGACCCCTACACTGCCCGAACACCACTGCACTGCCCTAGACTCTGAAACACCAGCCCCAGCAAGACCCCCTACACTGCCCGAACACCACTGCACTGCCCTAAACCCTGAAACACCAGCCCCAGCATGACCCCCTACACTGCCCGAACACCACTGTACTGCCCTAAACCCTGAAACACCAGCCCCAGCACGACCCCTACACTGCTCGAACACCACTGAACTGCCCTAAACCCTGAAACACCACCCCTGCATGACCCCCTACACTGCCCAAACACCACTGCACTGCCCTAAACCCTGAAACACCACCCCCTGCAGCACCCCCTACACTGCCCGAACACCACTGCACTGCCCTAAACCCTGAAACACCACCCCTGCACCGCCCCTACACTGCCCCAACACCACTGCACTACCCTAAACCCTGAAACACCACCCCCAGCACGACCCCCGTTACTGCTCGAACACCACTGCACGGCCCCAAACCCTGAAACACCACCCCCAGCACGACCCCCTACACTGCCCGAACACCACTGCCCTAAACCCTGAAACACCACCCCCTGCACGACCACCTACACTGCCCGAACACCACTGCACTGCCCTAAACCATGAAACACCACCCCCTACACTGCCCGAACACCACTGCACTGCCCTAAACCCTGAAACACCACCCCCAGCACGACCCCTACACTGCCCGAACACCATAGCACTACCCTAAACGCTAAAACACCACCCCCAGCATTACCCCCTACACTGCCCAAACACCACTGCACTGCCCTAAACCCTAGAACACTACCCCCAGCACGACCCCCTACACTACCCGAACACCACTGCACTACCCTAAACCCTAAAATACTACCCCCAGCACAACCCCCTACACTACCCGAACACGACTGCACTGCCCTAAACCCTCAAACACTCCCCCAACACGACCCCCTACACTACCCGAACACCACTGCACTGCCCTAAACCCTAACACTCCCCCAGCACGACCCCCTACACTACCCAAACACCACTGCACTGCCCTAAACCCTAAAACACTACCCCCGCATGACCCCCTACACTACCCAAACACCAATGCACTACCCTAATCCCTAAAACACTACCCCCGCATGACCCCCTACACTACCCTAAACCCTAAAACACTACCCCCGCACGACTCCCTACACTACCCAAAGACCACTGCACTACCCTAAACCCTAAAACACGACCTCCTACACTACACAAACACCACTGCACTACCCTAAACCCTAAAACACTACCCCCTACACTACACAAACACTACTGCACTACCCTAAACCCTAAAACACTACCCCAGCAGTACCCCTATACTACCCAAACACCACTGCACTAACCTAAACCCTAAAACACTACCCCCAGCAGTACCCCTACACTACCCAAACACCACTGCACTACCCTAAATCACTACCCCCAGCACGACCCCTACACTACCCAAACACCACTGCACTACCCTAAACCCTAAAACACTACCCCCAGCACGACCCCCTACACTACCCAAACACCACTGCACTACCCTAAACCCTAAAACACTCCCCCAGCACGACTCCCTTCACTACCCAAACACCACTGCACTACCCTAAACCCTAGATCTACCCCCAGCATGACCCCTACACTACACAAACACCACTGCACTACCCTAAACCCTAAAACACTACCCCCAGCACGACCCTCTTCACTACCTAAACACAACTGCACAATTTGTTACAGGCGTTGCAACGCAGGCCTGTGGTGCTTACTGGAAGTACCTAGTGGGCTAGTTGGGCCCCAGAGACCCTCAGGATTCAAGGTGACCTAATCCCCAACTTAAAACGCACCACGGGGCGCGTTTGCACAGTGGTGAAGGGAGGGGGCGGGCCTCAGGTGACATGTGCGCAAACACGCCCTGTGGTGCGTTTAGTTGGGGAATTAATTCCTTTGAATCCTGAGGGACCCTGGGGGTCAACTAGCCCACCAGGTACCTTCAGTAAGCACAACAGAGTTGCGTTGCAGAGAGGTGAAAAAGGTGCGTGGCCTCGGAACGCCTCTCTGCAACTCAGCTCTGTGGTCCTAACTGTAGGTACCTGGGGCGCTAGTTGGTCCCCAGGGACCCTCAGAATTCAAGGGGACTTATCCCGCAACTTAAAACGCGCCACGGGGTGCGTTTGCACACATGTCACCTCAGGCCCCCCTTCACCACTGTGCAAACGCGCCCTGTAGCGCTTTTAAGAGGTAGTTTTAATCCCCTGCCCTATTATGTACTAGGGACTTGCAGAGGAGGTCATGCTAATCACAGGGGTACCCCAACGCATAGTGTTCCCTAGTGTATGTAGGTGTTTTCACTGTATTCTAAGTGTCTTTTAGCATAGCACTGGCTCTGGTTAGTCAAGTCAGTTACCACCAGTACCCGTCTGAAAAGTTGTGGGCACAGGATGATTTTGCAACAAGGCCTCTTTCTGCTCCTCTGTTGGTTCTTTCTGCACATCTTTTGCTTCTTTCTGTGCGTTTTTTCTTCTTTCTTCACATGTCCTACCTCTTTAGGCATAGTTAGAAACAAGCATTTAAAAAACCTTGAAATTCACTTAAAAAATCATAGGTTTCAGGCACGTTATAGTTAGAAATTAGCATTTAAAAACCTTTGAAATTCACTGAAAAAACCATAGGTTTCAGACACGTTATAGTTAGAAATTAGCATTTAAAAACCTTTGAAATTCACTGAAAAAACCATAGGTTTTAGGGACAGTTATAGTTAGTTGGACATTTCACTCGTACAAAACCATAGAAATTCCCCCGTTATAGTTAGTTCAGCTAACTATAACTCGCGCTCCCGCAATGCACTGCTGATGACGTCACATATTACATCACTCATGACATGGTCAGTGACATCACTGATGACATCACTGATGACATCTCAAATGACATCACTGATGACATCATCCATGTGATAATTTCATGCATCTTCTCACACCCTAATATAACTTTTGATACACCCACTCTAAATTACAGACTGCCATTCTCAAACCATAGACACTCCAACACCAAAAACTACATACCCACTCACTGATTCTTAGGTCTACACACACATCCACTCACTCACCCGTACAGTCACTCATACTTAGTCACTCAGTACAGGACTATCATATGCACTCATACACCTATATAAACACTCACACACCGCCACTCATCCATAGAGGTACTCACACACCTAGTCAGTCATGCAAAAACTTAATGACACACCCATTTACTCACCTATACAGTTATACACACACCAGCTCACTTACTCATACAAATACTAGCACATTCTTACGCTCTTATACAATCACTGATACAAGTACACACTCATCCATACAGCCACTCTCACAATCACACACTCTCACTTATAGCCATTTATATACTCCAACACACATATATACTGCCTTTCACATATGTAGTTACTCACACATGTACCACTGAGATATACATTCAATCACTAACACACCCATACACACACTCACCCACCCATACAGTCCATCACAGATGCACCCAGTGAATCACCAACTCACACATCTATGCACAGAGTCACACACACCCCACCCACACAAACACTCAGGCACCCAAACAGATACTCAGACAATCAATCAATAACCCATGTAGACACTCATGTAGCTATTCAGAAAGCTCATGCAGCCGCTTACAAACCAACAGACAGACGGATACAGACATTCACACAGTTTAGTCACTAACCCATGCATTCAGTAAGATACATTTAATCACTCACTTGTAGAGTCAGTCACTCACGTACTAAATCATCCATTCAGACACTTATACACCCACTCATTCTTCAATACACCTTTCCCTATATATATTAAACATATTTAAACTTTACAGAAACACACAGTCGCTGGATGATGTCATCAGTGATGTCATCAGTGATGTCATTTGAGATGTCAGTGATGTCATCAGTGATGTCACTGACCATGTCATGAGTGATGTAATATGTGACGTCATCAGCAGTGCATTGCGGGGGCGCGAGTTATAGTTAGCTGAACTAACTATAACGGGGGAATTTCTATGGTTTTGTACGAGTGAAATGTCCAACTAACTATAACTGTCCCTAAAACCTATGGTTTTTTCAGTGAATATATATATATATATATGAGATGCGTTTGCAGAGTGGTGTAAAAAGGGGGCGTGGCCTCGGACCACCTCTCTGCAATCCAGCTCTGTGGCACATATTGGAGGTACCTGGTGGGCTAGTTGGCCCCCAGGGACCCTCAATATTCAAGGGGAACTAATTCCCCAACTAACAACGCGCCAGGGGGCGCGTTTGCAGAGTGGTGGAGAAAGGGGGCGTGGCCTTTGTCTACCTCTCAGCAATCCTACTGCGTGGGGGTTACTGGAGGTAAGAGGTAGGCTAGTTGGCCCCTAAAGGACCCCCAGCAGCGAAGGGGACTTCAATCCCCATCCAAGAGCGCGCCAGGGAGCGCTGCTTGCAGAGTGGTGGGCAAAGGGGCGTGGCCTGGTACGAGTACTTACCACTTCTGCTGGTGGGACTTACTGGAGGTAATAGAGGGAGCTGGCCCCAAGGATGTCCTTGGGGCCAACTACCCCTCTTGTTACCTCCAGTAAGTCCCACACAGTGGGATTGCTAAGACGTCTTCGGAGGCCATGCCCCCTTTCTCCACCACTCTGCAAACGCGCTCCTGGCAGACTACGGGATGGGGGATGAAGTCCAATTTAGTCCTGAGGGAGTTTGGGGGCCAAGAAGCCCTCCTGGTACCTCCTGTAAGTCCTACGCAGCGGAATTCCTGAGCGCTGGTCGGAGGCCCAGCACCCTTTCTCCACCACTCTGCAAACATTACTACTACTTAAAGAAGCATCTTTCTGCACCTCTGACTTAGAGGTAGTTTTAATCCCCCTGCCCTATTATGTACTAGGGCCTTACAGAGGAGGTCATGCTAATCACAGGGGTACCCCAACGCATAGTGTTCTCTAGTGCATTTAGGTGTTTTCACTGTATTCTAAGTGTCTTTTAGCATAGCACTGGCGATAGGCCTGGTTAGTCAGAGTCAGTTACCACCAGTACCCGTCAGCAAAAAGTTGGGGGCACAGGATGATTTTGCAACAAGGCCTCTTTCTGCTCCTCTGTTGGTTCTTTCTGCACATGTCTTGCTTCTTCCTGCACTTTTCTTCGTCTTTCTGGACTTCTGTTGCCTCTTTCTGCATTTCTTTTGCTTCTTTCTGTGCGTTTGTTCCTCTTTCTTCACATGTCCTACCTCTGTAGGCATAGTTAGAAATTAGCATTTAAAAAACCTTCGAACTTCACTGAAAAAACAATAGGTGTCAGGGACGTTATATTTAGAAATTAGCATTTTAAAAAACTTTGAAATTCACTGAAAAAACCATAGGTTTCAGGCACGTTATAGTTAGAAATTAGCATTTAAAAAACCTTAGAAATTCACTGAAAAAAACACAGGTTTCAGGGACGTTGTAGTTAGTTGGACATTTTACTCGTACAAAACCATAGAAATTCCGCCGTTATAGTTAGTTCAGCTAACTATAACTCGCGCCCCCGCAATGCACTGCTGATGACGTCACATATTACATCATTCATGACATGGTCAGTGACATCACTGATGACATCACTGATGACATCATCCACGTGAAAATCTGATGCACCTCCTCAAACACTAATATAACCTTTGATACACCCACTCTAAAATACAGACTACCATTTTCAAAACCATAGACAAACCAATACCAGTTACTACATACGCACTCACTGATTCCTAGGTCTACCCACACATCCACTCATTCACCCATACAGTCACTCATACATGCAGTCACTCATCAATACAACACTATCATAGGCACTCATACACCTATACAGACACTCACACACTGCCACTCATCCAGAGTTACTCACACACGTAGTCAGACATGCAAAGAATCAATCACACTTCCATTTACTCACCTATACAGTTATACACACACCACCTCACTTATTCATACAGATACTAACGCATACTTACTCTCTTATACAATCACTGATACAAGTACACACTCATCCATACAGCCACTCTCACAATCACTGACTCTCACGTATAGTCATTTATATATTCCAACCTCACATACACTGACTTTTACATATGTAGTTACTTGGACATGTACCACTGAGACATCCATTCACTCACCAACACACCCATACACACACTCACCCACCCATACAGCTGTTTCCACATGCACTCTTTAACCCATACACCCAGTGAATCAACCACTCACACATCTATGCACAGAGTCACACACCTCCCACCCACCCACACAGACACTCAGGCACCAATACAAATACTCAGGCAACCAATCAATAACCCAAATAGACACTCATGTAGCTACTCACCAACCCATGCAGCAGCTTACACAACAACAGACAGACTGATACAGACATTCACACAGTTTAGTCACTAACCCATGCATTCACTAAGACACATTTAATCACTCACTTATACAGTCAGTCACGCACCTACTAAATCCTCCATCCAGACACTTATACACCCACTCATTCTTCAATACACCTTGGCATATATATATAAAACATATTTAAACTTTACAGAAACACACAGTCGCTGGATCATGTCATCAGTGATGTTATTTGAGATGTCATCAGTGATGTCACTGACCATGTCATGAATGATGTAATATGTGACGTCATCAGCAATACATTGCGGGGGCGCAAGTTATAGTTAGCTGAACTAACTATAACGGTCGAATTTCTCTGGTTTTGTACGAGTGAAATGTCCAACTAACTATAACGTCCCTGAAACCTGTGGTTTTTTTCAGTGAATTTCTAAGGTTTTTTAAATGCTAATTTCTAACTATAACGTGCCTGAAACCTATGGATTTTTCAGTGAATTTCAAAGTTTTTTTAAATGCTAATTTCTAATTATAACGTCCCTGAAACCTATGGTTTTTTCAGTGAATATATATATATATATATATATATATATACATATATACACACATATATACACACACACTGTGTAGTTATAGTTAGGCCAGAACTTCCTTTGAATAGTGTGTTTTTGCTGTTTGACAAATCTGCAGGAAACTTTAAAAAAAAAAGTTTATCTGGTTTGGATTCAACATGTGAATTTGTCAGGTGGTGGGGGTTTGCAAATAAAAGGGGTGCCAAAAAGCAGTCTTTCTCATTTTAAGCCCCCTAGGAATCTTTGCTGTCCACTGCAGAAAACAGCAAATGGAAAAAGACCAAACATGGCATGAAACTAGGTCTTTACAATGTGCATGCCTGTACTTATTTTTTGTAAGTCCTGTCAGTAGGTTTTTCAGCAATTGGTGTTACCAAAATGTGTCAGGTGTACTTAAAAGAGGAAAAAAGTTAGAGATAGGTTATCGGTAGGAATCTTTTTTTCATTTGCCTACAACTGTAGCATCATTTAACATATTTGCACAAAATATGGCTGATGCTTACCATGCTTTCCCGACTCTTGGTATTTTTAAGTTTGTCCAGGTTCGTCTAGGCAGAGCACAGGTAAAAGGGTGCTTAAAACAGTGTTGATTTGCATATAACTGTGACATCATTTGACAAATCCATGTGAAATTGTGCCGACATTTAGTGTGTTTACTCTTCTGTAGGTATGATAAGTTAGTACAGCTCAATCAAGCAGGCAACTTAAACGTAAAAGAAAAAGCAAAATCTCTTTCAAGTGCAAAGATTTTTAGTGCTGTTTAATTAATCTGCATGACGTTTGGGGGACTGTGGCAAGTTAAGCCCAGTGCAGGAATCTCAGGTTTGATTTATGAATCTGCAGAACACTTGATAGACACCATTATATCTTACTCTTCATATTTTGAGTGCCAGGTAAACCAGTCAAGGAGGAAAACATTTGAAGAAAGGGAAAAAAAAGATTGTTTCTCATTTTACATCCTACAGGAATCTTTGCTCTCCACTACAGAGAAAATCGCTGAATGGAATTATAAAAAACTTGGCTGAAACTAGAACTTTAAGAAGGGAAATACCTTTACTTGGCTTGGAGTACATTTTTTCAGTATTTTTCAACAAAATATCTTTACAAAAAAAGGTTTGTGATATTTGGACTATTAGTTCATGGACCATCCTCAAATTCAGGTTCGTGGACTTTCTAGGGACCGAATTAAAAATGTAATCCCCTTGGATGATGGAGATTTTTTGCTCTGGTAATCCATGTCAATTAAAAATAATAAATCAATGCATTTTCAGTTTGCTTGGGTAGATTTTCAGACTTGATTTGCTTTGTTAATTCAACTTGAATACAAGATTTAATAGCAAATCTAAAGTGAGATAAAAAGGAACACAGTGTATCTTATGAAAGCAGCATTATATTCATCACTTAACATTTCAGTGTATAAATAGGAAAGAATATTTAAAGAAAATGTTGTATATCAGCTAAGGAATGATTACAATATAGTGACATTCTGCTAAAATCAAATCAAATGATGCAGTGTTGCTGAATTATTCACTTTTTCTGGAATAGCCATTTAACTAACAAAAAGTCTTGCAACATCATCATCATGTAGAAGAAAGGATGATACAAGTAAACATGCACAGGCCAGATTAATGGTAATGCGAAGCAGCTAAATAAATTACAGGACAAAAATTATACAGTCATTGAAATAAGCTCTCAACATTGGTAGAGTGATTTTTGCAAATGCTCATTTTCTGTGAAAACAGATGTGGGAGCCTAAGGACTCACCAAGATGGTTCAATTTCTATACACCCAGTTACAATCTCGCCATGGAGAATCCGTGTGGCTCTGGAAAGGTCCATCGTAGGTGAATTAGAGCTGTTCCAATAACTTCAAAATATATTCAACATTTAGAATTCAGATGGATAGTCAACAATGAGAGGTTGGGAAAGTTTCAAAACCTTTACTCATTTCGAAGGTTAGTGTCTCTAAGTATCTTTAGTCAGTTTAGTAAGTTTACAGAAATAATAAGAGTTTTGGTTAGAGGTCAGCATAAGAAAAATAAAATACACAGTGTTCTATAAAGAAACCCAATAAACTAACTAAGGACCTAATCTAAATAGAACCCGTGAAGAGTTCTAAAGAGCTAGAGAGATGAACTTTTCATAAGAGTAGTTCTGGAAACTCAGCCGAGTTCCCTACAGCTGCAATACCATCTGTATGTAATGGAGTGATCTCCGCAGTAGCATTGGTCTCAAAATCCAATAAACCAGAAGTAAGTCAGCAACCCTCCATAAAGAAGAGTCTCAAGTCAGGAAGTATCCAGCAGCAGGACCGCCAGAATAAAGTAAAAGAAATAAAAGATGGGGTGGAAAGTTGAATGAGATGATGATGAATGATTACTAACTAGCTTGGAACACTCATTAATATAGGTTCATGCTATCGTAACAATTATGAAGGCGTCTTCACATAATATCCAATAAGAAGTGCCCATTGGGTGGTGTCATCTGTAGTATGATGCCTCTTCTTCCGATTACAACAGTCTGCACTCACATCGTCACATTTGATACAGTTTTGCTACGGCACTTGTTAAATAAGGGAAAGTTCTCATGAGAACCGTCTTACCTAAGCTAAAAGATGCACTATGAGCTCGATGTGTAGACAAAGGCTAGTCCGTAATACAGAAGCAACTATCGATATTATTCGGAAGCAGCATTCATGAAGTCTCTAAATCCTAATTTATCACATACTGTTTTAATAAGCTCTTTGTATTCTAGTGAATGATCTAACATGGGGTCAGCACATTTCTAAACAGATCACTAATGCTAAGCAGTTGCACCAAAATGTTTTACTTATGAAGCTGTGAGCAAGAGTCGAGAGAGAGGTTTTGGGCCTTATTAAAATACATGTTAAGGAATGGTTGCCTAGTTCAAAAACATTTTTAAAAGCATGCATTTATTAGTAAATATTCTAGAGACATTCTTAATTTCCAAATGTGATTACTAATGCTTTATATGCAGTTTATTTATTAATGTTTCACACGTTATGCATTTACATTTTGCCTGCAAGTTATTTCCTAGTGTAAACATTTGTGCTGCATTTAAACACATTCTAAAGTGCCATTCGAACATACTTGACAAGTCGTTTTTCAAATTTCGCACTATTTCTCTCAGAGACCAGTCCTCAAATTCAGTAAGATTGTTTCAATTATAAAGATTTGATCATTTCAGTCTTTTTACAGTGATAATAAACATAAATTAGAAATCCGTGCCTGTATAAAACAAAAGGTCACATGCACAGAAAGTCGAACAAAAAAAGTCTTTAAAGCTTTTGTGTGCACCCAAGGGATCAGTGATATAGGACAAACACTCTACCACAAGCCCCCTTCTGCATATCGCCAAGTGTAATGGTAGACTTGCCCTGTCAGAGCGTTTGTGAAGTGATGATGCCTAATTTCAATTGGAGATGATTGCAATGGAAGTAAAGGGAAGCCCTATTATTCCAGACCAGCGGTGCTCGCCACTGAGCACAATTCTAGTGTGCTCTCCTGGGGCATTCCTTGGCAAGGTGGTTGGGAAGTCAGTAAGACCCCTAAGGTGCCCTCTCACCTCAATCAAGGTTTGCTCGAGATTTTGAGGCATATTGAGTGGTAGCCAGGGCCACTTGTGCATGGCCAGCTGTGCATCACCTGGTTTGAACTAGGCATAGAAGGGTGAGGTGCATGCGCGAGCTGCAGTCCTTGACTGCAATCTTCTCTTGTATCGCATGCGAACTGCATACTTGCAATGCCTGCTGGCCTACTGCTGGAACTCCTGACAAGATGGCAGCTGCCGTAGTGTGTTGAGGTTTTTGTTGGGCAGATCCACCTACACTGAAGCATACAGGTGCCCACCAAGAACAGAGCAATACAATATATACAAAATGTATACAATTCTGCTGATGTATTATTCTGCTGCCTAAATACTTAAGTAAGTCCTTGAAGTGAAATTTCACTCTATGTGATATGAACCTATTTTTAAGGAACTGTGAATAGCGGTCTTTGAAGGTGTAATTACGGCGACATGCGGTGTTAATGTTTTGCAAAGTGGGCCCTTAAATGCTCCATAAAGAGGTGGAAGATGCGTAATGGTAATTAGCTTGTTTTTCACTTTCTCTGTAAGGAGTCGTAGAGGGATAACAGCAGTGCTTCCCTTAGATAAGTGCTGTTTTCCTTCAGGTAGTAGGCTCGCTTCTATTGTGTTACTCAGCTTGAACCGCACCCCAGCAGTCATTGTTCATGAATAGGGAAAGGAACGAAAATACTGTTTTACTGAATTTCCCTTTGTGGCAGCGTGTTAAATCCAATTTCAACTACTGCCCACGTATTTGGCGAATATTATGGGTTTCAATTATGAACATTACAGCGGCAATTTTAAGTGTACGATACTTTTCTTTGCCCATCACATTTGTGATGACTTTTATAATGATTTAGAATTAGCTATTTTAAATAATCATTTGGAAAGTGTTTTTTTACATACAGTTTTGTTACATTTCATCAACATCTCACCAATGTCTAAATAATGCTTGCCTTTTATACGGGTTATGATTTGATTTGCAGGTGTTTCGGTTCCTTTAAAAACTCCATGTAGCCACTTAGTTAGAAAGTAACATTGTGATGATGACTGAGGAACCGTTTAAATGCTTCAAAAGCCCTTCTTCTTACATTAAGCCGTATAACAATGTTTGAAAAACAGTAGTTGAAATACAATTACTTGAAACATAACAGAAATAAATGTGGCATCCACCTATAAGGAAAAGGACAGTATTTGGATGAAGGGAGAGACAGAGATCCAGGCACTCGGCTGGTAATAAGGCTTTTCTCAACCATCGAAAGGAAGGGCAAAAAGCTAGTGGTCCTATTTCTACTACCTGTCTTTTCTTGATCTAGGGTTACAGAGTCTGACTCAAGCATGTGGGATATTTGCTGTTAGCGGATTCATTTAATTTTTGGACATTTATACAGCGTCAGAGTGACTGAAGAGTGTTAGAGCGCTACCCAATTACAACAGTTACAGATGTTTAGTAATAAGGCATAAATACATATAGAAATAGAGGTATTGAAAGAAGAAAATCAGACTTGCACAATAAAACACCAAGAACACGGTAGGTACAACGTGGTGAATTCATAAGTGAAAGGAGGGATAAGGGAGCAGTTGTCTGAAAGACAAGTTGAAAACAAACACGTGTGCAAGAACTTAGGTACAAGTAAAGTACGCAGTTCGTAGGCATTAATCAGTGAGTAAGTGTGGAAGAAAACTGCAAGAGAATAATAGCGAGCAGGCAAATTGTCCTGAGAAAGAAGGACTAGAACAAGATGAGCTACTAAGAAAATGAATCAAATAAGTGAGCAAATATGAGGCAGTAATAGAGAAAGCACCAGGTTGTAATAAGTAAGAGGTAGAGATGAAAGGAGAGAAATTGTGGAAATGCTTTACATTACTGAGTTAAGGTGCTATAGACAATGCAGCTTGTAAAT
Source organism: Calotriton arnoldi (assembly GCA_963921515.1). NCBI lineage: Eukaryota > Metazoa > Chordata > Amphibia > Caudata > Salamandridae > Calotriton > Calotriton arnoldi. Next base: position 1,630,332 of record CAWUFW010003614.1, read on the forward strand.
CACAAAATGACGACATTGCTTTAAGTTCCAGAGCTGTCATGTTTGTAGCACACTTGCTATACTGACAGTCATTTCTTGCAGAAATCGATGCACAGCTCTCGTTTGCATCATTGTTCAATTATCTCTACAATATGTCCTCAGGTCTTTAATAAGTAATCCGCATTGTGGAAACCAAGAGTCTAAAAGGAAAGAGAAAAAAAGGAAATGACAAAAGAAAGAGAAGACTAAACTTTCAGTCTGATCTCACTCGTACCAACTACCCTATGTCTATGACAGAAATCTTGTTTTCAGAGTGAATTGCTGAATATCACTGTCCACAAGTCATATTGTGTTCCAGTTATTTAGAAAGGTATTTCCTCATCTACTGGAATTCTCTTATTTTAATATGGTTGTCTCAGTATTGTACTACAGTTGTTTGACAATGAGAGGGAATTCATAGGCGCTGGAAGTAGAGGTGTAGGGGGTGCTGCAGCATCCCCAAAATAACCATGCCGGAGTTCCGTAGATAAATGAGTATTAAAGACAAGTTTACGTTTTGTTTTTATCTTGTCAAATTTACTTTATTTGGTGATTCGCAAATGATGAATATTGGTGAAAACCAATAGCTACACATTATCATTTGTGCGCTATATAGTTTTATCAGTAAAACTGCATGTCTCTGAAAATTTAGTGCCCATTTCAATGGAAAATTTGTGGTCTGTAAATGGCAGTGTGCCACTACACCACGCTTTAGTAACATACTTGTGGCAGCATGCTCCTCAATACAGCAGCAACTACGTAATTCAGACTTACCATTTTCCATAATGGGTGTGGCTCCTTTGCGGCATTTGTTCTTTGTGTGATGCTTGGATTGTTTAGAATTTCTATAAGTCTAGCGATGTAACATTGATGGCAACAGTACTTAATTTGAGCTGAAGGTTTCAGATGGGACTCATCAACACTTAATTTTTGTGGCCCGGCACTTATTTTCCCTCATCAGACTTTTACCAAGATCAAGAGAGAGGAAAACACATGTAGGAAAGAAGGAGGAAGAGAAAGATAAAAAAGACATGACAAAGGGAGGAAACAGGGTTGAAAAGGAGACTGCAGGAGTGAGATCAAGAGGTAGGAAGTGTTTGGTGGTAAATGAAAGAGGCATGAGGTGGAATCAGGACTATGCAGCCTTGACATTCGGAATCCCTGATATTCGTAGGGCGGCCATGGGCTTCTTAACTTTGGGTACAGCACTTACTATTTTACAAATTGAGTACTGGAGGACAACACTCCCAGATTGTCTCAGTACCACTGCATGGGGTATATAATTTAATATACATCTTGCTCCGATGCTGGAACTATATCGTAAGACATCACAAAATGATCACGCTGATATCATGAAACTGGTGGGATTATCGGAGAACATTTTGTCCAAAAAATGCATGGCTGTGATTCCTTGGATAGCTTCATGCTATAGAAAAGTCCACAGCTAGAATAATCACCAAGGTCAATTCAATACAACTCAAAAACAATGCAACCTGGACCAAGTTTGAAATCATCTTGAAAGAAGAAGTCACTGAAATACTATCATGCATGAAATCGTCATTGCACCTCTCTGATCTTCTTCCCTCCTCTCTTATCAAAAATCTCAGACATATCATCTCCCCGACATGGACCAACATCATCAACTCCTCCTTATCTAACGGCTCTATGCCGGCCCCACTTAAACCCTGCCAAGTCACCCCCTCATCAAAAACCCAGACTCCGACCCCAATGACTTTAACAACTACAGACCTATAACCAACCTTATTCTCCTTGCCAAAACTATCGAAAAATGTGTGCTCTCACAACTCAACAACCACATTGAAAAATTCAACCTTCATGACACTTTCCAATCTGGGTTCAGAAAAGGCTGTACTACGGAAACTGCAATACAGAACATCACTGATGACTTACACAGAGCTCTTGGCAATGGCGAGGCCTGCCTTTTAATCCTCCTAGACATCTCAGCGGCCTTTGATACAGTCAACCACAACATTCTCCTAAACACTCTCTCACAACATGCAGGCATCAATGGTACCATCCTATAGTGGTTTGCCTCACCAACAATCTCAACTAATCAAATTAAACAACTTCACCTCTCAACAGTGTCTGTTCTGCAAGGAGTCCCCGAAGGATCAGTCCTGTCCTCTGCTCTGTTCAACCTATGTATGGAACCCCTTACAGTGTTCTTGAAGCAGGCCAGAATTGCCTACCATCTCTATGGTGATGACACCCAACTCTACATCAAAATCTCATCCCACAAAGATATCCAACACCTAAACAACACACTCTCCATGGTTCAATCCTGGCTGACCAAAAACCACTTAAAGCTTAACCCCAATAAAACTGAACTTCTCCTCATCCAACCAAAAGGAAAATCGCATCCTATCCATAACTGGCTCGACAATCTAAATTCATTAAATTGTAAATTTGCTGTCTCAAACTCCGTTAAGACACTTGGGATTACACTTGACAATACCTTGAACATGAAAGACCATATTAATGCCTCAGCAAAAGGTGCCTTCTACCTGCCGAAACACCCAAAGAAAATCATTTACTTCATCCCCCTTCAAGACCTAAAAACTGTTGTACAATCTCTAGTCCTCTCTAAGTTAGACTACGGTAATGCAACAATAATGGGTACACCAAAGAACCACCTTATCCCTATGAAATCCGCACTCAACGCAACGGCCAGACTTCTTTTCAGGGAAAGACGATACAGTCGCATCACTCCCACACTTAAGAAACTCAACTGGCTCCCAATTGAAGCAAGAAGCATATTCAAAATGGCGTGCATAACCCACAAAGCTCTCTACACTGAAAAACCAAAGTACCTCGCAAACAAACTATCAAAGGCTGGCCTCTATGAAGCTCAAACACTCTACTCCTGATTCCGCCCAAATTTAAAGAAAGAACAATCCCTTACTCGCTCCTCTGGAAGTGCACCTACAATCTGGAATGCTCTACACAGGATCTACGTGAGAATCATTCCTAAACTTCACAAAAAAACTCAAATTATTTCTTCTCAATAAATACCTGAACCCTCCCTCATAACCAACCAACAAAAAGCCTGAACATCACTATCTCTGGATCTAATCCTCCAATCTCCACACCAACTGTCCACCACTAACTCTGAACTATTTCAATCACTTATTCCACCCTCTATGTTATATTATTACCTTGAATGCTTAATATTTTTATGATGTATTCATTGTAAATATCTTTCTAGGCAGACCATGTAAAGTGCTCTGATACCCTCTGGTCAAGTTCACGCTATATAAAACTAAAATAAATAAAATAAAATGGAAAGTGTAGCCCTTATCTTCTGCCAGCTACATTTGCTACTGGTTAAGTGGCATGTTAGATTTAAAATCGTTTGTGCTGCATGGAAGAGTAGGTTCACAACTGGTTGATATCTTGTTGGGTAGCCAGAAGTCTTTATTAGTTACAGAAAACATTCTCTGGTAGCCTCCACATTCTAAAAACAGAGTCTTAAAAGCTGTTTACTTTTGACTGTTGGTCCATTTAATTTTATTGTATTTAAGTAAGTGCCACAAAAACCAAAGGTCATTCTAGTGATGTACAATACAATAAACACAATAATGGCAGCCATATCCAAAACAAAACCTCTCAATTAGCAATCGGTACATTCTATACACAGAAAACAAAATGCAGAATAATGAAAGAAAAAATAGCATACAAAGCTTAGAGGGAAAAGCAGTCTCTATAATCCAAGTATAATACATGGGTTTCTGTAATCCCTGTATAAAAGCCTTTCTTCGGAAGCTTTTTTTTTACCTCCACCGCTGCTCTCGGCCCACAAACAATCTCTTTCTACTTAATTTTTACTGATCACAGATTTTATACTGAACCCACAGAGGCATTGGTCCTCTGATGAATCTTTTATCGTTATGTTGTTATATTAATTTTATTTTTATAGCGCATTATTGCACTGAGGTATCTAAGCGCTGTTTTGTTTCAGCTGCGAGTGTCAAAAAAAGGTGCCTGAGGAGTTACCTGGATTTCAATAGCCAGGTCTTCACGGCCTTCCTCAATGAGAGGAGGCTGGACTCATTTTTTATGCACAGAGGAAGTACATTCCAGATTTTGGATGCTTCCATCACAATGCTCTTTCCACCCCATCTTGCTTTTTGGAATCTAGGCTGTACCAATAGGTTGGCGGTAGCTGAACGAAGTTTTCTAGCAGGAACATACTGTTTGAAACTGTGGTTCAAGAAGTCAGGAACAAGATTGTGAATTGCCTTATAAGTCAGGCACAGCACCTTAAAGGTTATTCTTTGATTGGAGGGAAGCCAGTGGAAATCTTTTAGATTTTGGGCAACTGAACAGAATTTGGGGATTTTCAATAAGAGCCTAGCCGCTGCATTTTGCAGGACCTGGAGTTTGTTTAAATTGTACTTATGGGTGGTTAGAAGCAGACTGTTACAGTAATCTATTTTAGACAGGACTAAGGATGTAACTAGTGTTTTTCGTAGGTTGGCGGGCAAGAAAGGCAGGACTTTTTAAATTATTCTGAGGGTGTTAAATGTAGAAGAAGTAAGTTTATTTACATGATCTGTAAAATCAGGTTTTGTATCAATAATCACCCCTAGATTTTGCGCCTTTTCCACTGGAAGGGGAAATGGGCCCATAATGGTTGGCCAAACTGCAGGGCCACAAAAATGTGATTCTGGTCCAAAGAGTAGAACCTCTGTTTTTTCTGAGTTAATTTTGAGGTAATTTCTATCCATCCAATCATGGACAGCCTTCATACAATTCTGAAATCTGCTTCCAGTGTTATCATCATTTTTCCCTATGGAGACAACAATTTGAGTGTCGTCAGCATAGCATGTGAGCGCAAATCCGAAATTCCGTATCAGATCTGCTAGTGGAGAACAATAAATGTTAAAAAGAGTGGGGCTCAGCGAAGATCCCTGTGGGACTCCCAAAGGCAGGGAGAATGAGTGAGAGGTAAAGTTCTCTAACTTCACTACTTGTTCCCGCCTTAGTGAGGGGTGAAACTTCAAGATGTCCAAATCGTTAGCCACCCAATGAGGACCATTAATTGATGGCCAACTCACAAGTTCGAAATGAGGTACAAATACACTACTCTCAGGACCATACTGTACAAATAGAGTATTGCCTCTTGAAGAAGTTTAGTCTCACTAGGATAATACAAACTAAAAACTCTGCAGTTGTAACACAAAATAAAATCAGCAGAAGTTGGTGTTCTGAAAATAATCCATGACTATATTGGTTGCGCATTTAGAATCCAAACTAATAGCACAGTTTTAAGGAAAGTACATCAGGACACAACAGCAGAATCAGGCAATTTAGATAATCTAGCTATTGTATTAAAGATCCAAAATAAATGCATACAAGCAACATTTTAAGTAGCTCAGTTAAAATGCCAATAACCCATTGTTTAAAACCACACATTTAGTCGAAGTATTCTAAATAGGATGGATTATGCATTGCAGCTTCTCACTACCATTGAAGGCAGGAGGATAGTTCCAAGAAAATTCATTCAGTAAGAGGACAATGGGGTCAAATTAAAATCCACTAGGGGAAAAATCCATGGACATGGGCAGAAGGGAATAAAGCAAAATCAGGAAATTTCAGATCTAGTTACACACCAAACATTCCAAAAGAGTTCAGCAGGCAAGTTTATTGTAAGAGAGAATCAGGGCCATGGAACGGTAATTAGGTTGTCAGCAAAGGAAGGAGTCCAAATCGATCATCAGCTACAGCAGCAGTGGCAAAAGCGTTCCAAAGAGTCCTTTCTAGAAAATAACAGAGCAAAAAGCCAACAAAGCCAAAGAGTCTTCCTCCTCTTTCGTGGTGTCAGTTTATATACTAAAGATGATGCAGTTGTGATATCAGTAGTCATTCCACAATGGTTTGAACATCATGTGGACATTCTCCCATTGTCAGGTGCAGATTTTGCTACTCCTGCATACTTTCCCATGCTTGTCATGAGAAACAACAGTCTTTGCCATCCTCACAGGTTAGTTTCCAATACAAATTTCTATGTTGCTCCTTCATGAGTACGGACCAAGATTCCGTTCTCATCAATTCACACACAAAGAAGAATACGACTACGTTCATAACTGAATCGTTACAATATGCAGAACAGTTAAAGCAACATTTGAAGGAACATGTAAAAGTTCATTTCACCAAGCCCTGAAATAGTGCAGCCTTAGCAAGAGAATGTCAATGCATTTAAAATCATCATTTCTTTTAGTAAATCATCTCATAATTAAGATTCAAACATAATGTGCTAAATCAAAATATTTAATGTGAAAAAATTAATATTGTCAGTAATTATTATATAGAAATAATCAAGCCTAATATGGCCTACTCATACAATTTTCAAAAAGTAGCAACATGTAAACTATTTCTAAAAATCATTAAATAAAATCATTTTCATTAATAAATGGTCTTTATAATGTTAAGTACTTATTCTAAACGTTTCACACATGTAACCAATGTCGAGTTTGTAATGACCTTCTACATAAAATCAATAGAAATCATAAGCTTTACGTTCGTTTTCATGACATCCTTGTTAATAATATAAGTTAAACAGTTACTAAACATCTCAAATTTATTTTTTGATGAATCCTACTGTTACTAACTAATCAAGCACACTTTTACGGTGCTGATACTTCACCTTTTTCTCGTTTTCTGTGCTGTTCTTGTCAGCATGTGTAAAGTGCATGTTAGGATTTCAGTGTAGAATCAGCTTTGAATGTTGTGTAAAGAATAATCAGTATTTGCGCTGTAACAGTACATTCTATACACAGAAAACAAAATTCAGAATAATAAAAGGAAAAATAGCATACAAAGCTTATAGGGAAAAGCAGTCTCTATAATCTAAGTATAATACATGGGATTCTGCAATCCCTGTATGAAAGCTTTTCTTCATAATCTGTGACTTGTGACTCAGGCAATCGGCGAATATGAAGAAATGACATTATAACTTGCTGCTAGAGCCAGCAGAAGAAGGAAAAAGGCAGGTCAGGTCACACAGCATAATTAAAGCAGCTGTTTAAATAATGAAACATGGCTTTACCTTCTTCTGTTCCGTTTTTCTAGCTGTACATTGACAAACCAGAAAGGAGATATTTATGGAAACATGTTTATTTTTTGCATTCCTTAAATAAGTATAGTTAACATAGACTCGTTCTGCATATTTCCACACATTTCAAGCTACTGCGCCTTTAAAAAAAAAAGGGCTTGTATTAAACAGATTCTAATATCTTCTAGCAACAAATTCCTCACAGTTTTTTTTTTACAGTGTTTAATTTTGCAGTGGAGATTCTATTTTTATTCTTCATGTTTGCAAACATGCTCTCTTTTTATATGAAAGAGATATGCACCAATGATTTTAGTGGTTTCTGGGAAAGGTGATGGTGTGAGCATGTATTTTAAGGCATAAAATACCCCCTGCCATACATATGGATATTGTAAGTCACCTTGGAGTTCCATGACATATAAAGGAACTCTGCTTTTGGCCTCATTCCTCTATAAGGTCATGGAACTCCTTGGCGTCTTGCAATATATTTATAATGTATGGCAGGTGTTACTTTATCCCATATATAGCAGTGTTTTCAATTTTGTTATAGAACAAATCGCAAAAACCACCAGTCTCAATTCTGTTGGCATTCTATCTTACAGAATTACAACTGTTTCAACGTTCTAGACAGTTTAAATCTTGGAATCTACCGGTTCAGTAAGTCACCACTTCTCATTCGTTCTGACTGATTATGTGCATCTATGAGTTAAAATGCATCACTTAGCTATGTGTCTCTATTTCATGTCTCTCCTAGCGGATCTTTCAACCAGGATCTTCCAGTGTGTTAACGGTAGCAAAATATTGACTGTAGAAACATGATGACCAATGAATGACGGCTCTGACAAATGATAATAAATGAATAAATCTTCCCTTTATTATTAGATATGTTAATTCAATCAATAAATCAATTAAGGCATTTATTAGTAGAACACTACATATTTTAAATAAACTTCTTGCCATCCTTCTTGACTGTGATAATAGGAAATGTATGCTTTCAGCCCTGATCTGGAGTTGTGAAAGGAAGGCACACATCTTAGCCGCTCTTACAAGGAGTTCCATTGGATAGGACCAGTTACAAAGACAGCCCTGCCCCTCTTGTTTTCAATATTACAATCTAAAACTGACATCAGAATTTTATTCTCACTGATGTCTAGTTATAAAAATACTTGTAAATCTAACATCCTAGTTTGAAGCAAATCCATTCTTTAACTGGGATGCAGTGTATTGTCCATGCTTATGGAACAGGATCTCCCCTGTTCAAATAAATTATTAAATAAGTAACACAAGCCTAGCTTTCCTAGTCCTGGGTGCTTGAATTAAAAACCAATATTATACAGATTGGTGTTTAGTATGAACATTAATTTTGATGAATGCAAAGTAGCTGGTCAATTGAACCTTTCACAAAGGGGCGTGTGCTGGGGACCATTACTAATACAATGCATACTTCAGGGAGAGTTTATTATGTCAGGCACCTTTGAAACATCTGAATCCCATTAATTACAGTAGTATAAAACCACTACCTGGACTACTCCTCATTAATACAATCCTAGAAATGTTTACAACCCCACTCCAGTAACACCTGGAGGAAACGCACATGCAGAATCCCAATGGGTCAGGCCTCAGACCCATAAATGCCACAAACCCTGCCTGGTTGGATGTTGTTGCTATATTGCATAAGATCGTACTTAGATCGGATATGGGTCTGTTAGTCTTTGTGATCTCTTGGGATTGTTGTGCACAGGTAGATTACCTTTCTAGTCCACTGTTTGCACAAAGTCATCATTGTGGACCATCATCCGGTAAGGTAGACCTTTGTCAGTGAGTCCAAAAGGTCGAAGTTGCATTCCTTATCTCCAAACCTAAAAGCAATTGTCTGTGAAGTACCTCAGGGGTCAACGCATTTAAAAAATTATATGAGACTGTTAGTAGACATCATTTGAACACATCAGCTTGTGTTTCAATCGCACAGTAGTTATACACAATACTACGAATCTTTTAAAATACACAGGTTTTCTGATGTACTGACCTGGCTGGACATCAAGGGGTAGATATAGGAGAGCAGGCTCCAATTGAACGAAGACAAATGGATGTCTTTTTGCTTAGGTTCAAGTCTAGATTGCCCATTAAAATGTTCAACTTTTTTCCAGTAGCCCTAGGCGACCACCTGAACCAAACAACTACTTCTTTACTAAATGGTGGTAATATTGTTTGATTGTCAAGAGTTCTCCAATTTCTTAAAGATCAGAACATTGGAGTTTGATTGCCATTAGGACGTTAGAAAAGAAATCACATCTATGAGATAAGAAAGGAACTTCATTTGTTGCCAACTGAGGCTAGGATTCAATTTGAATTCCTCAACATTTCATTCAGATGCAGACACGGTAAAGCCACCATGTTTCTTTAATTGAAATCACACCCTGTGTGCATTGAGAACGTCTTATTCTCCAGAAGCTGTTCCACGTTTCCTCATTTTGGCCCTGATTATGGGTCAGGTGGAGCGGTATCTTCAGGTGGTGCTGGCCTGGTGTTCCTACACCCACTCTTTCTGGGTGTGTAAACTCTGGACCCAAATTTACTGGTTGATAATTCCAGCTGGTAAAATTGCTGGAGACTTTGCCTACAATGGTAACCAAGCCTCATTCCCCCTCTGTACTTTTTCAATGGCAGGGGGAGTTATTCAATGCTCCCCCTGCCAGACGTTAGAATCCATATTCTCCCAAGCCTCCTACCACCACCCCACCCCATCCTACACCTCACACAGAGGCTCCTGCTCCCATTTGCCATCTGCTTTGAGTAGGTGGTAAATGGGAGTGTTAAATCACACAGATTGGGAATTGATTGCGTTTTACACCTTGTAAATCCAGATCTACAAAGTCATTCCCCATTCCTAGGGTTTTAACTTGTAATAGTAGTAAACATGTCTCTGCACATGGATAGTGCGGTTGCACATATGGTCTGCACAGGTTTACTCCTCACTCGTAATCTGTGCATTTGTGTTCGGAGAGTTGGTTGTTAAATTAGCTTTTTTTTTAACTCTCTCCCACTCTACTTCTGTAAAGCAACACATTTCAACTAGCAATTTCACAATGGCTGTCAACTAGAGGCTGCTGCCAGTACTGTGTGCTATATAAGTGACTTTACCTGTACCTTTGTACATTGGCGATTAAAAAAACAAAGTTATCAGCCGAAAGTGTGGGGAGGAAGAGGTTAGCCAAATTCTCAGTTGCATCCTCACTGCTGAATTTACTAGTAGGAGTGTACTAGTTAAGTAGACTCCCATGTACCCTTATGTACTCTATGCTTAAAAGAGTGGCCAGACGCCTCCAATTTTAACCTAAAATCTACATCCAAAATGTGTGCGTTTCAGGATTAAGTGAGAGGACACGCTGCCCAATCCAACAATTTACCCAGGACTCAAGATTCGAAAGCATTTTTCACCCAGCTCTCATAGTAGTTCAACCACGCACCCAGGACACGGATACCTCCTCTGTTTAGCTGAGTTTTACAGTAAGTCAGCCAATCAAATGCATGGGCCTCGCTCCACCTTTACGGTGTAAACAATATGCAGCTATACTTCAGCGACATTAAAAGCATTCCAAATCAGCTTTACAGTTAAATGAGGAGGCTTGGTGGCCTGCATATGTGCTTATCTGCATAGAAAAGCATGTCTGTGCATGAGCATATGTCTGCTTGTATGTATGGTTTGTTTGTGAGTTTCATGTCTGGGTTTAGGGCGAATCTCCGGCAACTGAGGGCATCATAGTGACCATCCCTCTCATAATGGGGCCATTACATATTGCGAGCCTCCTTCACAATTTACTCCTTAGACATTATGGATGTCACTTCTGGCAAGAGGGCCAGTGATATGTTATGGCCATGCCTGATTAATGGTAGACCTGGCATATTGTGGGCATCCATGAGATATAGGGCCCCTTTGACATTATCCTGGTCACCATTGGCATAATGGTGGCCTCGGCATATTGTGGTCATCCTTAGTAAATTGTGGCCCTTATTGTGCCCGACCCTTGCATAATCGGGATCTGGCATATTATGGCCTTTATGTTGCCCACATCTGGTATACTGAAGGCCCTAGCATATTGTGGCCCATGGGCATTAAGTTCAATTACCCAGGCTAATGTGTCTACACCTGACTTAATGGTGCCACTGAAATACTACGAACTATCTTAACATATTGTGACTTTCCTTGGCATTAAGGTTGCAATTCTTGACATAATAGTGTCACTGCCACCCTTGGAATTATGGATGTCATGCTAGCCATGGTGATGATTATCCCTGGCATAATGGTAAGTCTGTCACAAGGTGGCCATCCTTAGCCCACTAGGGGAATTCATGGAATAATAACGACCAACAAAGGTACATTGAGAGCTGCCTTTGACATAGTGGCCCTGCCATAATGGTGCTCACTGCAGCCAGCTGGCAGCCATCCTTCTCTTCAAACCAGCATCCGTCTTATAAGGTGGTCAGTTCTGATAGCTGGAGGCTATCCCTTGTCCACGGTTGGTATTCCTGACATGTGCTGGCATGGGCATTTTCAGGCTGAATCTTTCTATGCAGTGCAGAAATAAGTGCTTGTGATTATATGAAGAACATGCCAAGTTTATGCCAGACCAAACTCTTATTTAGCAAAAATGAAGCTGGTAATCGGGGAGAAAAGAGTTCTGTAAAAACAATGACAAGCTTTTGTTTCCAGGAATTGGTTTATTTATACAAAATGAAAAGCTTTTATATGACGAAAGTTTACTTTATTTAGCAAAATTGAAAAGAAAGCATTTGGCAGTATTTGTTGTTTTCAGAAAATAGCAAGCTAGTGCTTGGGGAGAAATATCTTATTTCTGCGAGATATGTAAGTTTGATGTTTGAGTACAAGGAACAGGAACGGAGGCAGCATGAGTATGAGGCGTGGAAAGACTAAGGGGTCGATTCCGATCTCGGCCGGAAGCGCACCTAACACTATTCGTCCGGAAAAAAACCAAGCCGAACGCGTGTTTCCCGACCGATTCGAACAGTTGTCCGAACGAGTAAGTACGATGCGCATAACTGCTCAGATCCCGACCCAGCCGTACGTACCCATTCCAGCTCCTGTTCCCTGCCCGAGCCGGATCCGTAAACGCCGAATCGAGTCGCACGGAAGCAAATACACAGCACCTTCCGGCCGGACTAGTACGATGCGCCTTTCGTCCGTGCCGAACCCGTCGCTACGTCCGGCACGTCAGAGCATCCGGGAGAGCTACACATAAGCTCCGATTCACGCCACAAGACGATCCACGGCTACGAGACAAACAAGCCAGCGACGAGTACGAGTCAAAGCCACGAGAAGCCGGAACGAGACGACCCAACCATGAATCCCATCGCGCAGGTCCTACCAATACTCTACATCTATTACCGGAACCGGTACGGACGCGTACGGCGCAGACGGTAAGTCAAACACCCACAACACAAACAAACGACACGTACTCGACATATGTCACACACACATAGGGATGCAGAAATGACGTACACTAGCAACAGCAGAACCATAGGGGCGGGATGGCTATCACCAATGCCATACACACCCATAGGGGCCTGATGGCTACCACTACCACCACCCCTACTCAGGGGGGCCTGGATTCCTGTCACTACTACCATCCCCACTCATAGGGGGATGGATGCCTACCACTACCACCACCCCTACTCATGGGGGCCTGGATGCCTACCACTACCACCACCCCTACTCAGGGGGGCCTGGATGCCTACCACTACCACCACCCCTACTCATGTGGGCCTGGATGCCTGTCACTACTACCATCCCCACTCATAGGGGGATGGATGCCTACCACTACCACCACCCCTACTGAGGGGGGCCTGGATGCCTACCACTACCACCACCCCTACTCAGGGGGCCTGGATGCCTACCACTACCACCACCCCTACTCATGTGGGCCTGGATGCCTGTCACTACTACCATCCCCACTCATAGGGGGATGGATGCCTACCACTACCACCACCCCTACTCATGGGGGCCTGGATGCCTACCACTACCACCACCCCTACTCATGTGGGCCTGGATGCCTGTCACTACTACCATCCCCACTCATAGGGGGATGGATGCCTACCACTACCACCACCCCTACTCATGGGGGCCTGGATGCCTACCATTACCACCACCCCTACTCATGTGGGTCTGGATGCCTGTCACTACTACCATCCCCACTCATAGGGGGATGGATGCCTACCACTAACACCACCCCCTACTCATGGGGGCCTGGATGCCTACCACTACCACCACCCCTACTCAGGGGGGCCTGGATGCCTACCACTACCACCACCCCTACTCATGTGGGCCTGGATGCCTGTCACTACTACCATCCCCACTCATAGGGGGATGGATGCCTACCACTACCACCACCCCTACTCATGGGGGCCTGGATGCCTACCACCACCCCTACTCATGTGGGCCTGGATGCCTGTCACTACTACCATCCCCACTCATAGGGGGATGGATGCCTACCACTACCACCACCCCTACTCAGGGGGCCTGGATGCCTACCACTACCACCACCCCTACTCAGGGGGCCTGGATGCCTACCACTACCACCACCCCTACTCATGTGGGCCTGGATGCCTGTCACTACTACCATCCCCACTCATAGGGGGATGGATGCCTACCACTAACACCACCCCTACTCAGGGGGACCTGGATGCCTACCACTACCACCACTCCTACTCATGTGGGCCTGGATGCCTGTCACTACTACCATCCCCACTCATAGGGGGATGGATGCCTACCACTACCACCACCCCTACTCATGGTGGCCTGGATGCCTACCACTACCACCACCCCAACTCATGTGGGCCTGAATGCCTGTCACTACTACCATCCCCACTCATAGGGGGATGGATGCCTACCACTACCACCACCCCTACTCATGGGGGCTGGATGCCTACCACTACCACCAGCCCCACTCAGGGGGCCTGGATGCCTACCACTACCACCACCCCTACTCATGTGGGCCTGGATGCCTGTCACTACTACCATCCCCACTCATAGGGGATGGATGCCTACCACTACCACCACCCCTACTCATGGGGGCCTGGATGCCTACCACTACCACCACCCCTACTCATGTGGGCCTGGATGCCTGTCACTACCACCACCCCTACTCATGTGGGCCTGGATGCCTGTCACTACTACCATCCCCACTCATAGGGGGATGGATGCCTACCACTACCACCACCACCCCTACTCATGTGGGCCTGGATGCCTACCACTACTACCATCCCCACTCATAGGACGGGTAATGCATGACACAACCAGCATACTCCAACATAAGGAATGTCAGAAAAAGACATCACCCCAACATCATGACAAGCGTGTGTAGTCTGTCAAATGCCTACAACACTGAACATGACATTGAACATACAATGTGACCCCCTATCACATGTGTCACACATAAATGTGTGTGGCCTCCACAATGCAAGCAGACCATGACCACTGTGGCAATGGGGTCTAAACCCCCATCATCACAGTGACCAAAAGGTAAGTGTGGGGTCCATAGCTGAAGCCCAATTGAACATTGTGGCAATGGGGTCTAAACCCCCATCATCACAGTGACCAAAAGGTAAGTGTGGGGTCCATAGCTGAAGCACATTTTGAACATTGTGGCAATGGGGTCTAAACCCCCATCATCACAGTGACCAAAATGTAAGTGTGGGGTCCATAGCTGAAGCCCAATTGAACATTGTGGCAATGGGGTCTAAACCACCATCATCGCAGTGACCAAAAGGTAAGTGTGGGGTCCATAGTTGAAGCACATTTTGAACATTGTGGCAATGGGGTCTAAACCCCCATCATCACAGTGACCAAAATGTAAGTGTGGGATCCATAGCTGAAGCACATTTTGAACATTGTGGCAATGGGGTCTAAACCTCCATCATCACAGTGACCAAAAGGTAAGTGTTGTCATGGAAAAAGCTGCAACTGCCAAACAGCATGGATGATTCCTGGTCACACAACAACAAACACATCAGTGGCAAAGTAGTGCTTGTGTCCCATAGCAACATAGATTGGGTGAGGCAAACAGTGCAGTGCAAATAAGACATACCTTTGGCCATGTGCAGACAAACATCACCCATGGGGGCTGACATTGTCAACATTTATCAATTACACAATGACAGAAGTGACCATCATAATGCAGACCCACATATCTGCACCAATGGACACACAAATGTAGATGTCCTGTGGAGACTGTAGATGTGAGGTGAACAAATACCATACCATGGCAGCAATGGGACATACAAACCATGATTATTGTGCTGACTGATGACCTAGGAGTCCCAGGGACAGCAGGGGAAATCCACCAAACAACATACAGCCAATGGCACACTAAAGATATGCCAATGCAGTGGTGCAGATGCAAAAACACAAACAGGCAGCCTCACACTGCTTATCAAACACAGCAGGTGATGGGGGGTGTGCCAGTGTCCCCAGGTAACCACACAACACATGAGGAGGCCTGAATCCCAATTACACAGATGTGTATACAGTGCAACACAAAAGTAACTCATGGATCGGATTCCCTATGTGGGCAATCAGGCATTGTTAGATGAGAGGGAGCCCAAATTACACATGTCACACAAGCTTGTAGGAACAGCAACTAACACAGCAAGAGACAGACCCACCACAGCACTACCCCTAGGGACCCCACATTGTGGTGACACTAGCCTGCATGATAATCCCACTGTGATGACAAAGGTAGATGTCGTTCACACTGTGAACCACAGCCATGTGTCCTGAGCAACAAACTACCATCACACCTACACAAGCACAAATCAATCAGCACGGCCTGTCAGCCAAGGCCAATATGGAGGTAGGGGTCTAGCCGTGCAACAACTCACATTTGCACACATTCAACACCCCACACCTTGATCTCCACCAATGTGCAGCAGTGAAGCTCACATGGACTGGTGACATTGCACATGCACCCATGACAATCCCAGGGGTGGTGGTGGGAACTAAGGTGCGAAACCCATCACACATGGCCAGTCAACAAGACTCGTGAATGTCTGACACACTGCACAGTACGCCGTACATGGGCATGACGTGAAATCCACCCCAATCAATAGGATCCCGGCCACAGTCACACACCAATGAAGAAGCCAAGGTGACCCACAAAGAACACACATAGACAACTTCCAACATTGCAGCTCTGACCCTGAGTGGCAGCAGTCACACACACAACGTGTCACAATCACTGAAAGCTACCACAAACTGTAAATTACATGACTTGTGTAACCAACAAGTGCCAAGGGGAATCCTGACTGTGTCCCATCTGCGTTTGCCCGCATCCCCAGCCCTGACAACAAAGACAACTAGGGATGACAACCTGATGAACATTCGTTTGCCATGCACCCACATCCCGGAGAAACCAGGTCCAAGATGCTGGATGAACACAGGACAACTCAGCAAGCATCACAAACAGGAACATCCCTAGGGACACAGCCTGTGTAGGAAAAGGGAAGGGAACACACACAGACATGCTCACACAACACACAACACGGGCCCAGGCAATGTCACGGGATTACACACTGCCATGAGGGCACTCCACTCCTGTGGAAGGTCTGCTGTGCCAAACCTAGTCTGTGCACGACTCAAACATGTCAGCAGAACACTCGATCAGTGAGTCAACAACTACAACACACTGAAGGCTCTGCTCACATCAGCCTGGGTACGGGAGTGTCACGTCAGTCATCTGCATATACCCAAAACACGTGTCAAGCAAGTTGCACTGTATACACAGATGAGTCCTTCAACATTGATTTGGTAAACTGCATGTCCAGTGGAGATGGGCACACAGTCAGGGAAATAGAAACATTGAACAGTGGTAAGCCCACCAGATGTGCATCAGTGTAAGCCAAAGATGTTAATTTACAAATGCAAAACGTACATCCCTGTGTCAAATGCTGAACATTACACCCTCAGACTGCAGCAAAGGATGCTATAGATCCAGACTACATTAGGACACATATCCCATGGACCACATGGAGTCCATCACAGCAACACTTCATTTTCCTGATCTGAACACTATTACAACTGCAAATGCATGATGATACTCATCTACATCATGTACCTCCAAAGAAAAACCACAAGTAAACAAAAAGAGGCTTTATTCAGCAAATGTTAAACTAAAATTTTAAGTCCAAAAGAAACTAAGGCCAATGGCCAGTCCAAATACACAGTCCCAACAGTGTGATATGTGACAACTTGTCACCCATTGCTTGCCTGCACTGGTACGGACAGGGGACATCCCCCTCGGAGGGGCATACAAGGGGCAGGCCAGGCACCGCAGGGACAGGATCAGGGGATGCCAGAAGGAGGCAGTGAAGGGGTGGTGGGTGCAGGAGTGTCACCGGCAACTGCAGTGGAGGTGTCTGACTCAGTGGGGGCCGGCACCACTGTAGGGCACAAGTCAGATGGTGTGGGTGCTGCAACCACTGCAGTGGGCCGGTCAGATGGAGTGGACTGGGTCCCCACTGCAGTGCCCGAGTCAGACGGGGTGGTTGTGGACTCCACTGCAGTGCATGACTCCAAGGGAGTGGAAGGGGAGGCAGATGAGGTGGGCAGGACAGAGGGGGGGGACCCGGTCTCCACACCAGTGGCACAAACAGGCAGAGCGTCTGGTTTGGGGGTGGAAGAGCAAGTGGTAGGGGGGAGGGCCTAAGCAGTTTGGGGATGCGGTATCGGTGTGTGGGGGAACCTGGGGCAGGGTGTGGCGGTGGAACCTGTGGAGTGGTGGCCTGGGGGATGGAGGAGAGAGACTGTGTGGTGGAGCTGTGTGGTGGTGGTGGTGGGGTCTTGCCCTTCCTGTTCCAGGGGGACTTTCGAATGGGGTCCTCAGTCTGCCTGTGCCTGGGGGAGGGTGTCCGGGTGTGAGGGGCACTCCCCTCTGTGTGGGTGGCTTGTTGCCTCTTCCGCCTGGACTTCGTGTCAGATGTATCTGTGGGGAAGAGGCCAAGCTCACAGAGGAAGAGCTTCTGGGAGGGGGGGTTGCAGGTGAGGCAGGGGAAGGGGTTTTGGAGGGAGAGGTATCTGAGGACTGCGGAGTGCTCGTGGATGCGTGTGTGTGTGTCTGGGCCCCATCCCCTGTGAGTGAGGTATCAGTCCCCTGACTGTGCGTGCGTGTGCGTCTGGATTTTGGCTTGTGTGTCTGTGTGCTGCTTGTGTCTGTGCTGGTGCGTGCCGGTGTGTGTGTGCTTGGGACAGGTAGGGTGCTGGGGATTGTGGATGGGGCAGAGGTAGGAGGGGTGAGGGACTGTTGCAGGAGGGACACTGCTGCCGTCAGTGAGGAGGCCATGGACTGATTGGTCCGATGTAGGGCAGACATGCCAGTTGACATGCCCTCCATGAATGACACCAGTTGTGTCAAAAGACCCGTGTGTGCATGGAGGACACTCAGCATTGATGTCTGCCCTACATGGATCTGTTTCAGCAAGTCCACAGACTCCACACTCAGGGCAGCAGGGGGGACAGAGGCAGGGGGTGCGGTGCCTGGCATGAAGGAGACATGCTCCCCTACACGGTAGCCTCCATGGACATGTGGGATGGGAGCAGATGGGAGGGTGGAGATGGTGGTGGTGGCGGGGACAGACTTGCTTGACGTTGCCTCTGGTCTGCTGGACACCCGCCTCCACAAGGGAGTCCTCACTGGAAGTGCTGTTTTCCCCAGCCGAGGTGGTCGTAGCTGAGGTCTCCTCAGTGTGGCTCCCCTCACCCTCCGTGCCACTGGGTCCCTCGGTCTCCCTGCAGTGGACCCAGTCTGGCTCTGCCGCTCCTCTTGGTCCGTGGAGCTGTCTCCTCCTGTGGCCGTGGATGTATCTGCAAACAATCAGGATAAACAGAGCAACATTAGTCACCTGTACTGACCACACACACCACAGTAAGTACAGCACATCACAGAGCAAGCCCGGCCATCATTTGCTAGACATTGCAATTAGTGCTGACACTGATTTGAAGAAGCCCATTGTCTGCCTGACAGTCAGTCATGCCACACATATCCTACCTGTCCATGCACCCATCTGTCTGCTGCCTGTTGTATGCAACTAATCATATGTGCACAAATGCACCACATACACAGTTGTTTGACATCCAAGAGAACATATGGAAATGTGTCACTCCAAACACATGCCATCTCCTGCCACTGACTCAGTACATGTGTCAGGAAAAGTGATGGGCAAAGTCTCTGTTGATATGCGGGTTTTGGTTCCATCACCAGACACAATGATGTCCTCATGTCCTGATAGACAATGCAACAATGGTGTGCATGCAGGACATATCACACCACTGCTGGATCACCCTTTGCGATTGGAATGTCATGGCACAGGCCTGTCTGGCAAGTCAGTCATAACTGTCTCCTGTCACAGGGGCAGTGCATACACACAACACCAGTCTGCACTGTGTCACAATCATGGAAGTTTTTGAAATGTAAGCCCTGTAGCTGACAGGTGCACATGTGCACCCCTGGCCACCCACATCATGAGGACTGAGATGATCCCACGTCAATCAAATGAGACATTTGAGTGACTGCAAACACAAATCCATACACATGAGCACTTCACCGTCTGATGAGAAGGAACCAAAGCTGCCTGCACCTCAATGTTTCATACAACATCGTGCACAGTCAAGGGATCAGAGACCTATGCATTAACCTATGTGCAGATCCCATAGTCACAACTCAGATGGCTGGCCACCCCAAATAGTTAAACACTCCAGGAGTCCAAATAGCAAGGCCACACCACGGTGACACAGAGGCATACACCTGAGTGCACTCTTCACAATGCCCAATATGTATGCTGACACACGGGAGTGGGAGAACAGAGTGCCTTCGATGTACGGAGTAGGCATTACAGTCCTGGTCCATGTGCAACATGGTATTACCCTGAACACTAGGCAGGTGGCTAGGCATGTGTCACACACATGATGTACATACTTCTGAGGCTCCTACCTTGGTCTCTGCAGCAGCATGGGTGTGTGGCACATACCCCAGACATGTGGTGAGTCAGAGCAGCAATTGGAACACATATTAAAGCCATACCCAGAGTACATGTCAGATCACAGGCATTGTGAGCAATTGTACCACCCATGCAGCCCACCACAAAGTTCCTGTAACTGATGCTGTCCCCAACTTGAACCACAGGTAACTGCAAGTACACAGTACCCAAGTGACCTAAGTCACAGACTGTAAGGGCCACACCTGTGTATCAGATGAGGAGGAGGCATGACACAAGTGAGGGACATGAGTTCAGGACGACATGACAGTTGTACTGTGGAAGTGGAACCAGGCTAAAGGAAGGCATAGAGCATGTCAGTCATAGTACACAGTTGAGGCTAGCACTTACCCCCTCCTTGCTGCTGTCTGGCCTTCAGCTGCCCATCCAGGTCAGGGAAGACCACCGCCAGGATCCGGAGCATGTGGGGGGTCAGGGTCCGGTGTCCGCCCCTCCTGCGAGGAGGCAACAGCTTCAGCTGGACCCTTGCGATCCTCCGGGTCCAGCCCCGAAGGTCCTGCCACCTCTTCTGGCAGTTGCAGATCCTGCGCCTGTAGACCCCCACAGATCGTACTGGCCGGACGATGGTCCGCCAGATCTCCTGCTTCTGGTGGGCATCAACCTGTGAGGATGACAAAGTGAAAAGGCAATTACTACACATGCAACATTTCCGTGCATCACACAGTTGGATATACATGTCTCAATCACAGGGGCATATGATCTACACAGGTAGTGCAACTATGGCTATGAACAGTTTGCCAGCAGTTACTAAATGGTATCATTGCCTGGGAAGTCAAACCTTGTTGGAATGCACTGTTACTGCACTATACCTGTTCAGTGCATGTGACTACACACTTTGGGGGGTGACAACTACTCAGTGAGCATGCTAGCCACTGGTGTACACACTGTACGTCTTGCTAGTCAGACAACATGCACAATTACTAAGGCAGTGGACAGCACACTCACCTGCTCCCCTGGTTTCCCATACAACTTGCTGTACTGTGGAAGGAGGCTGTCCAGCAGGGCCTGGTTCTCCTCAGTGCTGAAGGCTGGGGCTCTATCCACAGTACGTACCATTGCAGTAGCCAGAGGATGCAGAGACAGCAGCAGTGGTGGTGGCAGATGTCGTCCTGGAGCATGTAGTGCAGGCAAGTGAGCTCTCAGGGGAACAGCCAGCATTATATGTGTGCTGCAGAGGCAGATACTGTCCCATGTGTCCAAAGTGATAGGTCCAAGTTGTTTGCATCTTCTGAATCTGGCCAATCCATGGAATTGCACCACTTATACACACCCACATCATCCTTCAAAAATTCAACTTCATGACGCCCATGAATTTGCAACATTGTTGTGGGTGGCCAACTGAATTTACTGCATCCGACTCGTTAAAGTTTCGAAAACGCGTCTGTTAGACTTGGCTTTTTCAGCGGGTTTACCCCCAGACTTTTTGCTTTTTGGCCTCCTGTTTTTGACCCTGTGTGTGTTGGTTTTAGGACTCTGGGCACTTTACCACTGCTAATCAGTGCTAAAGTGCATATGCTCTCTGTGTAAAGTGTGTTATGGATTGGTATTTCCATGATTGGCCTATTTGATCTATGTGTCAGTCCCTAGTAAAGTGCACTGCGCGTGCCAAGGCCTATAGATCAAATGCTGTTGGTGGGCTGCAGCACTGGATTGTGCCACCCACGCAAACAGCCCGTAAAGTGTAACTCTGGCCTGCCATTGCAGAGCCTGTGCGCAGCCTGGGGCTGCCATGTCGACTTGGCAAGTGCACACACTTGCAAGTCCCTAAACCTTCCCTTTTCTACATGTTAGTCACCCCTAAGGTAGGCCCAAGGTACCCCTGTGGGCAGGGTGCGTTGTATGCGAAAGGTAGGACATGCCCTGGTGTGTGTGGCATATCCTGATAGTGAATTACAGCCTAGTTCGTTTTTCACTATTGCAAGGCTACCTGTTCCCCATAGGCCAGAACGGGCAGGGTTGATTATTACAGCTTATAATCCTAACTGACCCCGGGAACATGGTAGAAATTCGAGTTTAGTATGCCTGGACTCAGAATGATAAAATGCATCTTTTAGTGAAGTTGGTTTTAACATTCTGTGTTTGAAAATACCACTTTTAGAAAGTGGGTATTTTCTTGTCTAACCATCCAAGCCTGCCTCTGCGAGGTTGTGAATTCCTTGTCTGGAGTGTGAGTGACAGGGGCTGGGGGATGCCAGGAGACAGGGTGAGTCAGCACAGGGCTGAATAGCAAGATCTACATGTAGATGGGTGGGAGGGGTTGCACCAGGGCCCTGAATAGGACAGTGCCTTCCCTCCACAATGCTGGCTCCACCTCCTGTGGTGCGTCTGATGTCCCTGGCCTACTCACTGAAAGAAGGGACGGAGACTTGTCAACAAAGTGCTCCAGAACTGGTTTGGACTAGGCAAAGGCCTCTCTGCCTTCAGAGAACAAAGGAATTTGGGATATAAATATTGGGGCCCTGACCCCATGAATTTAGATCTCGCTGGAATCAAGGAACCTGCCAAGACGAAGAGCGGGAAGAGCTGCCAGGAGGAGTACTGCCCCTTTGCTGTGTTGTTGCTTTGTTGGGTTGGCCTGCAGCTGCTGCTTCTGCCTTGGGCAGTGAAAGGACTGGACTGAACTTTCTACAAACTTGTGCTGAGTATCTCCAAGGGCCTGAAACCGAGCTGGCCTCCTGTTAAGAAGTCTCAGGGACTACAAAGACTTCACAAGCCTCTGGGTACCGCTTCTGGAACGCTGTTTCAGTTGCCATAGAGGAAGGGAACCGCAACCGACTCCGTCAACCGAATCCATCCCTGACCGGTGACCTGTTTGCACCGCAGACCGCATCGCCCCGCTTCGCATCGCAACCCTGGTCTCACCGTGGGCGACGTCCGACGCCGCCAACACCGAGCCGCTGCTTGCACCGTGACCTGTGGGCACCGCAGTTCACATCGCATCGCTTCACTGAACCAGCCGGACCCGACCGACGCGGTCGCTGCAACTGGCTCAAGAGTCGTGACCGCACCGCATTTGGGGCACCGCTCGCACGTCTGTGACGCACCGCTCCGACTCGCACCGCTGTCCGACGCCAGCTCCCGCACTCCGGCTTGGTCGCCTGCATCGCAACCTGTCAGCACCGCATCGAGCATCGTCTCACCCTGCATCGCACGCCTTGGACTCACCGACTCCGTCTGCACGACGCTCATCGAGCCGCTACCTGCACCGCATCGAGGGACACCGCACCTTGCATCGCTCCGTCTTGCACCGCAACCGCGGCGAACGCCGACCGGCTCGTACACTCCGTACCAGCCACAACGAGAAAGGTACTGTGACCGAGTCTGTTCACGACTCTGCTGGCCCGTAGCGACGCGGTCGGCTGGAACTGTTAGACTCTGTGTAATTCAGCATCGCGGTAGGCTCGGACGGAGCTACCGACTCGTACGAACTTTGCTTTTGTGCTATTCTTGCAAAGAAGAAGTTACCTTATCAAGCATTCATTTTTAAAGTACAGTATTGTGGATTTTTGTCGTAATTGGTCTTGTCTTGAGTATATAAAATATTGGTTATTTTTCTAAACTGGTGTGGTGTCCGTTTGTAGTGCTTACACTGTATTACTGTGGGTTATGTGCAAATGCTTTACACACTGCCTCTGAATTAAGCCCGACTGCTCGTGCCAAGCTACCACGAGGGTGAGCAGGGGTTACTTCACGAGTGTAACACCCTTACCCTGACTAGGAAGAAGGGTCCCTACTTGGACAAAGGTGCAAGCCCTTGCCAACTAGAGATCCCATTTCTAACATTGGTTGTCAGCGGTGAGGATAGGACTTGTGTTTGCACTTGACTTACAGTGATTGGTGTGCACTACTACCATATCGCAGACCATTACGTACCACATACTGGTTCTTTTTCTTTTGGCCTATTTTTGATCTTGCCAGTTTTCAACTCACTACTTTTGTCATGCCTGAATCAATTGCATCATCCGTTGCATCTCTGGAAGTTATCTTTGAGGAGGATAGGTTGGAATCCTACGCCATAAAGGTGCTACGAGCGATTTGTAAAAACCTGAAAGTCCAAATTAAAGGCCTCACAAGGAAGGAGGAGCTACAGAAGGCGCTGAGGGCCTGGGTAGCAGCCAGACATGCCAATGGGCAGCCTGGTAATCTCAGTGAGGAGGTGGAGGAGCCTATTTCCAGGGTGGATGTGCTTTTGGGTAGGGGGAACCCGCCAGGTCAGGCAGCAACAGTCTGTCCCCAGAGGAGCTGGAGGACAGGCGGGAAGCAAGGAAGTTCGAATTAGAGAAACTCAGGATGGAAAGTGAGAGGGAAGACAAAAGAATAGCCATGGAGGAAAGGAGGATGATCTTGGATCATGAGCTTAAAATGAGAGAGCTGGAGCTGGATTGGTAAGCCGGTAGGGCTTTGTCCAGCCCAGATGGTGGCAGCAAAAGTGTAGTGTCCAGTACTGAGGATGAGGTAGACACACACACAGATTTGGGGCCCTACTTCAAGGAGGGGTTGACATACACCAAGGGGTTCAGGATTGTGAGGTTACTCCAGTGGGGCTCAGTGTCCCTGAGGTGGATTGGGGAACTGGCACAGGGGATCATATTCCTGGTAGTGGGAGGGACACTCTACTGACTCTAGATGAGAGGTGCAGGGAGAGGGTTCCCCCATGATAGAAGCCCTGGTAAGTGAGTATGAAGACCAGCCAGAAGAGTATGGGTTGAGGGACAGCAACAGTCAGACACTGTCTCGCCAGTCTTGTGAGAATGTTGTGGGGTACTTTTCTGAGGCACTGGATGGTTGGGTGAAGGGTAGTTTGGTTAACACCTGTGTGGGGCTGTGTGATTCAATTGTTGGAGAGCATATTTTAAGTCCCTGTTTTCCAGAGCTATGCCAACACCCAGTGGAGTGTGAGTTCTCTGACCCCAGGGAGCTTGCACTGGAGGCAGATCTTTTGGTGGATTCCAGAGGGTCTGGAGAAGCATCTGGGGGTGATCCTGGAGGAAGTGGCTTAGGTATTTCCCAACCAAGAGTGGTGGGAAAGGTTTGTAATAGCCCAGATAGGTCCCGGTGTCATGGGAAGGGTGTAGGGACTCACGTCCTGTCTCTGCGGAGAAGGAGTGAGAATGGGCTGCGGCCCAAGGTGCCCAAAACCCGGTCCCGGAGCCTGGGTGGTTCCAGGAGGGAACCCCAGGTGGGGAGCCTAGACTGTACTGGTAGGCCGTCCGTTGAGGGAGATCTCCTACTGACAGGAGAACCTGGAGCCTCTGTAAACAGAGCTCCAGTGGTTCTGGTGTCTGGCAGTACCGCTCCAGTTGGGAGGGTGCAGAAGTCCAGGGTGAGGGGTGAGAGGGGGATGTGTTCCCCAGTGGGAGAACCAGTGAGTCAGAGGCCAGCCAGAAGGGCTGAGCCTCCTAGCAGTGACCATGGTGACACCACTTCTGTCCTGGGGGATCTTCGCGCACTGTCAGATGGACAGAGGTCGGGAGATCTGCGCCAGGCAGACTGTCACACAACGCATGAGTCATGTGTTACCCTCCGGGGGGCATGCGTGCTCCCAAGGAAGTCCTGGTGCACCGGGCAGGTGCTCAGCTGCAGGGTTTAGTCCCTGGGTTGGGAAGCCAGGTTCAGGTCCTGCCTGACCTGGAGGGAAGGACGACTGTAAGCAGCGTCCTGACCGGTTTGTCTTCTAGGGGTACCACTCCAGGTGGGAGGGTGCAGAACTCTGGAAGGGGTGCAGAGGGAGGGAGTCCTCGCCCCTGACCCCGGTTCAACTTCAGGGTTTAGTCCCTGGGTTGGGAGGCCAGGTTCAGGTCCTGCCTGACCTGGAGGGAAGGACGACTGTGAGCAGTGTCCTGACCGGGTTGTCTGCTGGGGGTACCGCTCCAGGTGGGAGGGTACAGAGCCCCAGGGAGGAGGACCGGGTGTGGGGGAGGCCACCCCAGTCCTGTGTCCAGCCTCAGGGTACAGACCCTAGGCTGGTGTACCAGTTGCAGGATAGCACCCCTGAACTGGTGGGCAAATTGTGCAAGGCACTTGCCACAGGCGCCCTGACAACTCTGGAAGGGGGTACCGCTCCAGGTGGGAGGGTACAGATCCCCTGGGAGGAAGACTGTGGGTGGGAGAGCCTACCCCAGTCTCCTGTCCAGCCGCCGGGTACAGACCCTAGGCTGGTGGGTCAGTGCCAGGATATCATCCCTGGCCTGACAAGAGGGAGAGTGGACAAAGGGTGCCAGGCACCTGGGGCTACCGCCCCCCACTCTCTGATGCCACAGAGGTTAGAGAGCCCTGAGAGGCATAAGGCCTGGGTCTCCCCACTGACAACTGTCGGTAGCCACTGTGGCTTACTGTCCTGGTGGACAGAGTTGCCCCTGGGAGGGGGACAGGAGTCACACCCCGGGGTGGACTGAGCCACACCACTGTGTTGGCCATGTGGGCACTGTCGGCCTGTTGGGACACATCTGTGAGCAAAGTAAGTTTAGGCGCTGCACAGATGGGGTTCACAGGTGAAGAGAAGGGTACCCCATGGGTCAGCTTAGTGGGCCCTGAGAGTATGGATAGAGGGATCCAACTGGGTTTAGAAAGGCGTAGAACCAGAACTTGCCCCCGCTGTTGTGGGCCAGGTCTATGTTCTATCGCCCCAAGCAGGGAAGTCCATCAAGGGATTGATTAGTCTAACCTGGCTTTAGGCTGGGAGGGGGTTGTGTTAGACTTGGCTTTTTCAGCGGGTTTACCCCCAGACTTTTTGCTTTTTGGCCTCCTGTTTTTGACCCTGTGTGTGTTGGTTTTAGGACTCTGGGCACTTTACCACTGCTAATCAGTGCTAAAGTGCATATGCTTTCTGTGTAAAGTGTGTTATGGATTGGTATTTCCATGATTGGCCTATTTGATCTATGTGTCAGTCCCTAGTAAAGTGCACTGCGCGTGCCAGGGCCTATAGATCAAATGCTGTTGGTGGGCTGCAGCACTGGATTGTGCCACCCACGCAAACAGCCCGTAAAGTGTAACTCTGGCCTGCCATTGCAGAGCCTGTGCGCAGCCTGGGGCTGCCATGTCGACTTGGCAAGTGCACACACTTGCAAGTCCCTAAACCTTCCCTTTTCTACAAGTTAGTCACCCCTAAGGTAGGCCCAAGGTACCCCTGTGGGCAGAGGTGCGTTGTATGCGAAAGGTAGGACATGCCCTGGTGTGTGTGGCATATCCTGATAGTGAATTACAGCCTAGTTCGTTTTTCACTATTGCAAGGCTACCTGTTCCCCATAGGCCAGAACGGGCAGTTTTGATTATTACAGCTTATAATCCTAACTGACCCCGGGAACATGGTAGAAATTCGAGTTTAGTATGCCTGGACTCAGAATGATAAAATGCATCTTTTAGTGAAGTTGGTTTTAACATTCTGTGTTTGAAAATACCACTTTTAGAAAGTGGGTATTTTCTTGTCTAACCATCCAAGCCTGCCTCTGCGTAGGTTGTGAATTCCTTGTCTGGAGTGTGAGTGACAGGGGCTGGGGGATGCCAGGAGACAGGGTGAGTCAGCACAGGGCTGAATAGCAAGATCTACATGTAGATGGGTGGGAGGGGTTGCACCTGGGCCCTGAATAGGACAGTGCCTTCCCTCCACAATTCTGGCTCCACCTCCTGTGGTGCGTCTGATGTCCCTGGCCTACTCACTGAAAGAAGGGACGGAGACTTGTCAACAAAGTGCTCCAGAACTGGTTTGGACTAGGCAAAGGCCTCTCTGCCTTCAGAGAACAAAGGAATTTGGGATATAAATATTGGGGCCCTGACCCCATGAATTTAGATCTCGCTGGAATCAAGGAACCTGCCAAGACGAAGAGCGGGAAGAGCTGCCAGGAGGAGTACTGCCCCTTTGCTGTGTTGTTGCTTTGTTGGGTTGGCCTGCAGCTGCTGCTTCTGCCTTGGGCAGTGAAAGGACTGGACTGAACTGAACTTTCTACAAACTTGTGCTGAGTATCTCCAAGGGCCTGAAACCGAGCTGGCCTCCTGTTAAGAAGTCTCAGGGACTACAAAGACTTCACAAGCCTCTGGGTACCGCTTCTGGAACGCTGTTTCAGTTGCCACAGAGGAGGGAACCGCAACCGACTCCGTCAACCGAATCCATCCCTGACCGGTGACCTGTTTGCACCGCAGACCGCATCGCCCCGCATCGCAACCCTGGTCTCACCGTGGGCGACGTCCGACGCCGCCAACACCGAGCCGCTGCTTGCACCGTGACCTGTGGGCACCGCAGTTCGCATCGCATCGCTTCACTGAACCAGCCGGACCCGACCGACGCGGTCGCTGCAACTGGCTCAAGAGTCGTGACCGCACCGCATTTGGGGCACCGCTCGCACGTCTGCGACGCACCGCTCCGACTCGCACCGCTGTCCGACGCCAGCTCCCGCACTCCGGCTTGGTCGCCTGCATCGCAACCTGTCAGCACCGCATCGAGCATCGTCTCACCCTGCATCGCACGCCTTGGACTCACCGACTCCGTCGGCACGAGCGCTCATCGAGCCGCTACCTGCACCGCATCGAGGGACACCGCACCTTGCATCGCACCGTCTTGCACCGCAACCGCGACGAACGCCGACCAGCTCGTACACTCCGTACCAGCCACAACGAGAAAGGTACTGTGACCGAGTCTGTTCACGACTCTGCTGGCCCGTAGCGACGCGGTCGGCTGGAACTGTTAGACTCTGTGTAATTCAGCATCGCGGTAGGCTTGGACGGAGCTACCGACTCGTACGAACTTTGCTTTTGTGCTATTCTTGCAAAGAAGAAG
This sequence comes from Calotriton arnoldi, assembly GCA_963921515.1. Lineage (NCBI taxonomy): Eukaryota > Metazoa > Chordata > Amphibia > Caudata > Salamandridae > Calotriton > Calotriton arnoldi. The sequence continues at coordinate 1,659,254 of CAWUFW010003614.1, forward strand.
TTACCTTATCAAGCATTCATTTTTAAAGTACAGTATTGTGGATTTTTGTCATAATTGGTCTTGTCTTGAGTATATAAAATATTGGTTATTTTTCTAAACTGTTGTGGTGTCCGTTTGTAGTGCTTACACTGTATTACTGTGGGTTATGTGCAAATGCTTTACACACTGCCTCTGAATTAAGCCCGACTGCTCGTGCCAAGCTACCACGAGGGTGAGCAGGGGTTACTTCACGAGTGTAACACCCTTACCCTGACTAGGAAGAAGGGTCCCTACTTGGACAAACGTGCAAGCCCTTGCCAACTAGAGATCCCATTTCTAACAGCGTCCATTACCATGTCAGGCCATAGCCAATGCGTGCACACCGATCGGACCATTGCTGTACGACGCGTATTTTGAAAAACAACACGCATCCGTCCACATCATATGCAATGGCCAATGCGTGCGCACCGATCGGTCCATTGCTGTACAACGCGTATTTGGAAAAACAACACGCATCCGTCCACATCAAATGCAATGGCCAATGCGTGCACACCGATCAGTCCATTGCTGTACAACGCGTATTTCGGATGATAACACGCATCCGTCCACATCACATGCAATGGCCAATGCGTGCACACCGATCGGTCCATTGCTGTACAGCGCGTATTTCGGATGACAACACGCATCCGTCCACATCATATGCAATGGCCAATGCGTGCACACCGATCGGTCCATTGCTGTACAACGCGTATTTCGGATGAGAACACGCATCCGTCCACATCATATGCAATGGCCAATGCGTGCACACCGATCTGTCCATTGCTGTACAACGCGCATTTCGGATGACAACACGCATCCGTCCACATCATATGCAATGGCCAATGCGTGCGCACCGATCGGTCCATTGCTGTACAACGCGTATTTCAGATGACAACACGCATCCGTCCACATCACATGCAATGGCCAATGCGTGCACACCGATCGGTCCATTGCTGTACAACGCGTATTTCGGATGACAACACGCATCCGTCCACATCATATGCAATGGCCAATGCGTGCACACGGATCGGTCCATTGCTGTACGACGCGTCCCTGTACAAGTCACTCGCATATGTCATCATGGTTGTCACTGGTGAACGTATGCCAGCCACATTTACTTGCCAGGGACTCAGGGCCACACCTACACCACCACAGCCTGTCCACACTGTATCCTAAGGCATGTAAGGCTGCATTACCTGTGTGTGTATGGGGGTCAACAGGTGTTTTTTTTGGTGGCACTTGGGGGCAGCCACTCCCAGGCTGTGCACGTGTTCATGGGGACATAATCCTTTGTGTGTTGTGCACATGACCACTGTGATGTGCAAATGTTCAGTTCAGAGCATGTGGCATGGTCACATTTCCAGGTTGTGTATGTGTATGTCATGTCACATACACCCTGAGTCCCATGTGGGAAGGTATGTACGTCACAGGGTGACCCATTGCCACAATAGTGATGGCCCTCCACAGTCTGTGTGCATGTTGTCTTTCCGATGTCTCTGATTCCATGTGCACAATGGGAGACAGTCTCCACATCCACGTTGTTTGTGCATGGACTTTGATGTTGTGCATGTGTGTGTCACAGACGTCCATGTCTGTCCTGCAGAGGCAACAGGGGCCACTACCTGTGGGAGTCATGGTTGTTTTGCTGACGTGTACATGATACGCCATGTCATGCCAGTGTCCATGTGGCAATACAGGGTCCGTGGGAATCTACCTGTCAATGAGCTGTGATGCCTGTGGCACATCTGTCCTCACATGTCACTGTGGTGTGTGTTTGGAACGTGACAGCAGTACATGGGTACTGTGACACAGCCTAATGATTTTCCATAGCACAACCTGGAACTTGTTATCAACACATGTTGAACTGTGATGTTAGATGTTGATCATGTAGGTGCCATATATGTCCATACAGAACGGCACACACATCAGGTACTTGTGTCTCGTAATGATGTATCATGTGATATTGAGTATGGTCAATGCCACATATGTGGGGTGACTGACAATCTTTCTGTCTTCACCTATGCACTGCAGGGCACCAGCTGTCCATAGACCATTCCCTGACCTTGCAACCATGGTTGAACGTGACTGCATCCGACGGTACCGCTTCAACAGGGCGCTGATTGAGGAATTGGCGGTGCGGTTGGCCCCACATTTGCAACCTGGCCGGCCATACCCTACAGCGCTGACCCCCAAGGTGAAGGTGATGGCAGCCCTACACTTCTTTGCCACCGGTACCTTTCAACACACTGTGGCGTCTGCTGGTGGGATGTCACAGACCATGTTCAGCCGTGTGCTACGCGATGTTTTGGAGGCAATGTTGAGATACCTGAACCAGTACATCTATTTCCCTAAACGTCAACAGCTCACTGACGTCATGAGTGACTTCTATGCCCTGGGGAGGATGCCACATGTCATTGGCTCCATTGATGGGACACATGTGGCTTTGGTACCACCACAGGCACATGAGCAGGCATACAGGAACAGGAAACATTACCATTCGATCAATGCTCTGGTGGTATGTCTTGCAGATATGTGCATCTCACATGTGTGTGCCCGTTTCCCCGGTTCTGCACACGATGCCTACGTGATGAGGAGTAGTCGCATCCCAAGGATGATGTCACAGATGCAGAACCAGCGTGCCTGGCTTGTCGGTGTGTACTGACTTTGTACCATTGTGTGTGTTCTGCAATGTTGTATTCCACCCTCTTTTCCAACTCAGCTAATGTGCAATTGTCTCTATGTAGGTGACTCCGGATACCCCAACATGCCATGGTTGCTGACACCCCTCAGGAACCCTGTGACACCAGCCCAGATGCGCTACAATGAGGCACATGGTGGACCAGGAGAGTGATCGAGCGGACATTTGGTCTCCTGAAGAGCCGCTTTCGCTGCCTAGACAAGACAGATGGGGCCCTCCCATATGCCCCAGCAAAGGTGTGCAAGATTGTCATCGTCTGCTGCATGCTACACAACCTGGCAGTGCGGAAGGAGTTGCCTCTCATCCTGGATGACGATGACCAACATCCGCCACCTGTGGAGGATCCTGGCCTGGGCCACGATGCCAGTGATGATGATGATGATGAGGGTGATGTCCGCACACAGCTCATCACCAACTTCTTCAGCTGAATGTGAGTATCCAGAGATGTCATGTCAATGATGTGAGTTTGCATGACGTGTTGGTGGTGCTCTGGTGCTGTTTGAGTGTGGCCATGTGCTACTTGACTGGATGCGTGCAGCGATGTGTCCTTACAGGTAGTCTGTACTCCCCAACAGTGTTGACATGCTAACTTGGTTTTGTGTAGGTATCTTGTGACATGTATTGGGCATGAGTATTGCAGTTCTGTCCTGTTCTTCAGTGCTTTTGACTGTGTGTCATGTCTGTCCTTCACAGGGTACTTTCAGAGTTGTTTGGTCAACTCGGATCCCCCGACACCATGATTCAGCTTTCAGGGTGGAAGCAGTCGTTTCCCTACAGGTGATGTGCCACACACCCCTGGACTTTATTTCTTCTACACTTGTTGACTGTGTGGCCACTGCCACGTGGGATTACCTTGCATTTGTAGTGGAAACAACATGCTGCAAATGTGTAATAAACCTGTGCTTCACTTTGGGATGTGCGTTGTCTGTGGTCACACATCTGACTGACATTTGCTTACTGCACCTGTGGGCTAGTTAACAAAGACTCTGAATAGGTGTGGTGTCTGTGCATTCCACTGTATTTCCTGGCAACATCAGTGTAGGCGATGAGTCAGTTGGCCCTGGTGTGTATGTGTTGTGTAGCCCTAGTGGTGTGTCTCCCTCATATGTGTCACGTCGCCATGACTCACATGACGGTGTTGAACTTGCTGTAGCAGTTAGCATGCACAGTGTCATTTAGCAGATCATCATCTCCATGACAAAAACAACGTTGGAATCACAACAGAGGCAAGTATGGTGTATTAGTGAGTTTATTTACATACATGTGTGAGGATAGTGCACAGGATGGTGGGTGCTGTACATTGGGATTGGAATCCAAAGTTCCCAGATGAGTTGGAAGTGTTGGTAGCAGAAATGTCCTGAGTAAAGTCCACAGTCATCTGATACATTAGTCCAACTTAAACTCCCCATGTCATGTGGGAGAGTTGGGTTGCATTAGACAGGGTGAACAGTTTGCACACAAAGAAGAATTTCCAGAACAGGTGTTGGGTTCCTGGGGGATGTACATGGCCATCTGCCTCTCAGTTGTCCTTCCTCGGATGACCCATCTTCTTTCTGAGGAGACCCTCACGTGCAGGCCGCTGTGGTGCAGAGGACTCTCCACCAGAGTCATCCTCCCTCCCTGTGGCAGTTGCAGTTGTTGCGGCACCAGATGTTGTGGGCACACAGGGAGGTGTGGCCATGTTGGTGCTAATCTGCCGGAGGCATGTCAATATGTCCCTCTGCACCGCTGTCAGTTCTTCTAATGTGTCACACTTGGACTCCATGCCAGACATGTGTGTCTCCACACGGGACATGTGTGTCTCCACACGGGACTTGTGGGAGTCCAAGCGGGCATGATGGGCAGCCTGCTGCTGTTGAATGTCCTTGAGGATCCCCACTACCTGGCTGACCTCTCCGGTGCTATTCTGGTATGCATCAGCAATGCGTGCCAGTTGTGGGTCATCATGCAGTCCAGACCCCTCTGCAAACAGCGACCTCTGCCTACCACCCCTGGCCACATGTGCGGGATCTGCGGTGGCACGCACAGGTGACCCAGGCCCCCTTGGGGGTTGGTACTGGGGTTGTTGTCCGTTGCTTCATGGTGGGCTGGGGTCCCTGTGCTGTTGTCCTTCAGTGTCCTTGGTCTGTCCGTGTCGGCGGGGGTGGTCTGTGTGTTGGCAGATGTTGGAGGAATGGGTGCAGGGGGTGCAGATGGTGGTCCTGCTGGTGCTGCATGATGACTCACACCGGAGGTGCCAGGTTGGTCTTCGCCATCCGATGAGGGCAGAGGCTGTTCCACACCAGAGAGCTCAGGGGCCACCGGAGCCTGGGACAGGGACTCCTTCTCATCTGCTGCTGTGTCCCCATCATCACCTGTTTTTGGAAGAGACACACAATGTATGTTATGTTTCTGCAGGCATCAATGGTTCAAACACATGACAGTTGTGACTGTACCTCTGGATGCGGCCCTGTACATTGCATTGTCCTAAGTTGTCACAGTCGGAGGTTGATAGTGGTGTGGCTCATTGTCCTGCCAACCTGATACATTTCAATGTGGATGTTGAGGTGTGTGCATGACCAGCATTGGTGGTATTTGGTTGACATCCGGACCTCCTTCTCCCCCAGCCCAGTTATCCCACCATGAAGCATGCCACCCTTGCAGTGGGTGCAGGTTAACTCTCAGGATGTCAGTCAGTGGTGTCCTGCTGTTGGTTGGTGCCCAGTTCCCAGCAGGGCCTGGTACTCCCCACAACAGAGCACCATTGTCAGACATCTTAGAAGTGGCTTTTCACTCCCTGTGAGGTGTGCATGCTTCAGTGTGAGCTTGCTGGGCCATGTGGGTGGGGGATGTTGAGCTGTGACTACCACTCCCATCATGCTATTGCCTACACCCCCTTCCCAGCATGCCCATACTTCCTTACTTTTGACTCTGCTTCCCTGTGGGGTAGTGTGCCTGTGCTGACAGGATGGCTGACAGTGTTGTCCTTGCGTTTGTTTGGCTACAAGTCACAAAAGTGTCCCTGTGCTTCACACAGCATAACCCAGTGTGGTTGTTCTTTGTGGGATATTTAATTAGAGTGTGAGGCATTGCATTCTCACAGGTGAGTTGTGTGGAGATTGTGTTAAGGGTGTGTGTGAGAAAAGCTGCTTGTGACTATGGTCAGAGCTGTCAGTCCTCCTTCCCACCCAGCCAGATACCCCACCATGGAACGTGCTTCCATTGCAGGGAGTGCAAGTTGGCTTTCAGGATGTCAGTCAGTGGTGTCCTGCTGTTGGTTGTTGCACAGTTCCCAGCAGGGCCTTGTGCTCCCCACAGCAGTACCCAGTGTCAGCCATCTTGTCAGTTCTTTTCCACTCCCTGTGATGTAGAGCATGGTTCAGAGTGGTGTTGATGGGCCAATTGTGAGGGTGACCAATATCTGTGACTACAACTCCCATCATGCTATTGCCTACACTCACTTCACCAGCATACACAGAATTCCTTCCTTTCAGTGAGCTTCCCTGTGAGGTGGTGTTCTAGTGGTGGCAAAATATCTGACTGTGTTTGTTGGTTAGATTTGTGCCACTGCCTTGCTCTATTTGTTGTTAGGTTTGTACATGTCATGACACAGTTACATATCACTATGAGATGGCATGTATTGTGTTTATCTGACTAACATACACATCTTGGGATGATTATCTTTTGGTTGCTGTGGATTTGCTAAGGGTGCATGGTTTGACTATCCCCTTGACAATGATGTGTGTGTATTGTCACACAATATTGTGTATATTGGTTGTGTACTCACCAGGCTCTGGGATGTTTGATAGTCCATATACGCTCACTGGTGGTAGGATGGCCCGCACCTTCTCCTCCCAGGGCCTGAGGTATACTGGTTTGGCAGGAGGGCCACTGCCGGTGCGATTACTCAAGGCGTAATCCTTCTTGAGTAGGTCCTTGACCCTCCTGCGCACATCATACCACCTGTTCTGGATGTCTTCCTTTGTGCGCAAACATGGTGATTGTGCGTTCACCCTGTCGACGATCCTCTCCCACATCTTGGTTTTCTGCAACATGGGGGTCTGTTGGACCAATGTACCAAACAACTGTGGCTCTACCCTGAGGATCTCAACTACCAGGACTTCCAATTCACTGTCTAGGAACTTTGGATTCTTCTTTGGGGGCATGGTGATGGGTGGTGGTGGGGATTGATGTGTGTGTGAGTGTGCAAGTGAGGGTGGGTGAGTGTAGGTTTTGCTGGGTGTATGTGAGGGTGCTATTTGGGAGGTGCTAATGGTGTGTGGCTTGTGTGGTGGATGAGTTGTGGTGTGTCTGTGGTTGCTGTCTGATGGTGTTCTGTGCTGGCAGGTCAGTTGAATTTGCAAAGGATCATGGTAGGGATTTGTGGCCTTTATATGGGTGGAGTTGTGGGTGTGTCCTTGTTCCATGTTTTTTTCCCCCTGTATTTATTGACTTTGTCATTGCTTGTTTGGCCCTTTTTTTTGTATTTTTTCCTTTGTGTTTTTTAGGCATGTAGGAGACGTTCTTCTGACCGAGTAGGACGCTGCAGTTGGCTCATGCGGGCTTCTCCGAGTCTTTCAAGCTGTGTTCCTGATGGGTTTCATGTGCGGCTTACGCGTCGGTCGCGGAGTATTGGGTTGCCTCGGCTCGGTTTTGTATGCGTGTCGGTCGTACGGCTTGGGCTCCGTGCGACTCGGTCTGGTTTTACACGCATTGCATCGTACTGCGCGGGTCGGAGTTCACGGGTACGTTTCTGTCGGGTTCATTTCTGGTGCGTGTCGGTCGGTTCGATTCGCGTAGTTTCACGGCCGGATAGCTGGTTTCCGTGCGGTTCGGTCGTTCGGCTTGTGTTCCGTACGAGTCGGTCGTAGTTCACATGCATTTCATCGTACTACGCGGATCGGGCAGCGGCGGTACGTGTCGGTCGGACAACATTCCCGTACCGAGACGGTCGGTATGTTTTCCGGCCCGAATCGGAATCGGCCCCTAAGTGTAGTATGAAAACCAGGGTCAGTGGGGGGGGGGCAAACACTAGAACTGGGTAATATTCCAGCACCTCACATCTGCCTCAGCTTCCAGGCAGCAAATGCGGAGATGCTTGGAAACAAAATCAGTAGAGCAGGATATGGGCCAGCTGCCTGAGCCCCAGAGCAAGCGCCACAACAAGAGGAGGCAACACACACTGACAGTCGCATACAATTCAATGTATTTCATTAAAACACAACAGTATGTATTCATAGATGTCCAGCATGCACTAGAATGGTTAAAAAATATGTTAACATGGCACCTCAGCAGGGGGCGCTCCGAGCACGGGGTTGTGGGGAAAAAGATGAGCACTAGGGTGGTGGAAGTTACATAAAATAGACCCTCAGATGCACTGCAGTACAATGCAAGTTCTGACATCAGCAGTGGAGGGTTTCGTGCCAGCCAGTCAAAACACGGTGAAACGGGGATGCTTGTGAGAGGTAAACACAAGAATAGGGAGGATAGCCATTGAATCAGGAGCAGGGCAATGAGACAGATAAGAAAACCATCCAATCATGAGTAAGGTGCTGACTCAAAGCCCATGCTATGTATATTGTGTTGTTCACTACAGGTTTTACACAACAGACAGCTACAGCTAAAGCTGTCTATAGGACAGACCTAAAAATGCGGCCGTGCTAGCAGTGCCCAACATTGTAATAGAATTACACACACCACAAAGCTTAAATAACAGCTTATAAGACAATTTCAAAGTAATACGTTAAACAGTTCAATTTAAAAACATCATTAAGGATTACTGGATTTCAATAAAAGAGGTTAGTCGGGGATTACCAGGGCGATGTAATGTTGCATTGGGAATGACCGGAGCATTTACTATGGGCATATAAATGAATACACCGTTCCTGGTATAGAATACAGCCAGTGGGTAACGTCCATTGCGCTTTTCTGTAAACTTGGAGATAGCCAAACCAAATTACAAATTGAATTTAAAAAAATCGAATAGTTTCTGCAGGTTTCACTAAAATTGCCAAACCACTGTAGACCCCAAGTACTGAGAGACCCGGTTAAACACACGAGTGTCCCTTGATTTATTGTAAGTAACAGTCAGTCACATACACGAAATACACACAGGGCACCAGACAATTCTTTTACAGTAACAGAGTGTTAACAAAATGTAGAATTTGTGAAGTTCAGGATCAATTTTAAGGATTCATTTTCTTTGCAATGTAGCCTCTTGTTAATTAATGAATGCCGATAACATTTTTGTACAGTAAAATAAAGAGTTTCTTTCTAAAAAGATTTAAGCGAACCTACTTCGACATCGAGTTTATACACGTGTTCTCAATCTTGAAAGTGTGCTGGAATCAGACGTTGTATGTCTCCATGCAAGCAGCTTCTCTACTTCTGTTTACCTGACTTTGCATATTAATTGTGCCTTTGTTCTTTTAAATTAGTAATGTTATGGCGATACCACATTTCGTGGTAATGTCACTATGCTAATAATGTTCTTATTCTGTTTACAATTGCCAGCCACCTACAAGCAACTTACAAACAAGATCCTGCTAGGTTCCATAGTCCTGCATTAGATGCATATGTAGAATAAATCATAGCTGCTAGTAAACGAGCAAAGATTATTTGCCCTCTGAAGGCAGGAACACCAGGATAGAAAAAAACAGACACCTGTTTGCAGTATATATCTTCACTGCTTGAATTGACTTATGAAATTCCAGACCATCAGGGATAGCTGAAAGAAAATATTGATTTTATTCACAGCACTGAAGTTTGAAATGCCAAACTACGTGTCTGCAATTCAAAGAAATTGAAATAACTGGCTTGAAGAATCACAGAGCGTGCCATGTGCATTAAACAACTGTTTAAGCCATGGGTATTATTGTACCTCTCGTTCCCTCTGGACTATACCGAAACCAGAAGGTACATGTGCCTGCCATGCCTCCTGTAAGAATGGCAACTCAAATGCATAATGTTACTGAAGCAGTCTTAAAGGACATGCGTTGCTTCCAGCCATGAAGGCCCTTGTGCTCTCCAGACTAGTGGCCCTCCAACCAGAGGTGGATCCGCCCTGGTTCTCAGAGAAGAACCTTTTGCCACTCCCGAAATGCCCCTTTTCAGGCAATGTGCCCCTGGAACATGTTGGTCGCCCTTTGGGTCAATTCATTTGGCCCAGATAGTCTGGGCCTGCTTTACCCGTGGTTGGAATGCGTAAAATTCAGAAGTATAAAAAGTCGAAAGAGCTGAATCTCCAGGATATTGCGCTAGCTGTCAAAGCCACCATTATGCCCCCGATTGTATGATTTCTGTGAAACACAGGCCTATATGTTTTCATGAGCTGATCTTTATACCAAAGGCTTTAAAGAAAACTGTTATTCTTGAAAGCTTAAAAACGCATCCATTAACCAAACACGTTATATAGTATTGGGTCTTAAAGGTGAGGAAGGCTTTTTTTCAGGGTCACTTGGCCTGGTGCGACAATTATGCGTATAATGACACTCCTTTAATCATACCGCTGCACTGCCTTAAGTACCACTTACCAGCTTCATCTCTCTATGCTCAGATTCATCATTTTTCTCTTTTTCTGAATGCACATTGACTATATCACAGCACTTCTGCTCCCTTGTGCATTAGCTTTTAAAAGCCATTCTTTACCTACGTATTCAATTTCTGCTCTTGATATGCCTAGGTTTCCTAGAGTTATTTAGTTTATTTGTTAATTTATTTCAGTCGCACAGCGCTGTCAACAAAAATCTTTAAAACAATGGGATTGCACGCTCATTGATGTGTTCCTCAAACCTTTACAGTGGCTTAACATTGGATAGAAAAGCACATAAGGCATGAGTATGCAAAGAGGATAGCTTTGAGATGGTCCCGATGACAACGTCAGCGGTCGCACCATAAAATGATGGGTGCTGGCATTTCTAAAATGTGGGTGCATTGTGCTGATGAGCACCTCCAGAGGGTATGTGTATGGCTGTAACAGGAATATGAGGAGTGGGCAGAGTAAATTGGCAAGGACACAGATGGGGTGCTGTGAAGGAAGTTGACGTAGAAATTCTGAGGAAAACACTGACAAGAAAAAGAATGAAAAGGAAGAGGGACAGAGGCTTGAAATGACCATGATACTTTAAAGATAGTCTAGTTAGGGGGTAGAATTAGGAGAGAAGACACTGCTAAGAGCCATTTGTTTCCCTGCGTCAATGGTAAAAATTCAATGGATAACACTGAGAGTAAATCACTAAGGTAGGTTACTGGGTAAAATATGACCTGAAAAAGAGAGGTGCCAAAATTATAAATGATAACATTTAAATACATTTACATTTCTCGGATCATAGTTGTAAAAATACCCCTCTCTTCGTTGTGGCGTTTCTGACCAGAAGAGTGTTTGGAATTGTTGGACCTGGCAATTTCTGCGGGGTCACCCCCAAACCTTTTTCATTCCTCTTCTCCTTTTTGCTGAATTTGTTTTTGTTGGCTTTAGGTGTCTGTGCCCTTTACCACTGCTAACCAGTGCTAAAGTGAAAAAGCTCTGTACTCAAAACATGGTAACATTGGCTTACCCACAATTGGCATATTTAATTTAATGTCAATTAAAAGCTATTACTTGGCCTGCAGCACTAATTGTGCCACCCACTTCAGTAGCCCTTTAAACATGGCTCTGGCCTGCCACTGCAGAGCCTGTGTGTGCAGTTTTGACTGCCATTTCAACCTGACAAGTTAACCTACTTGCCAGGCCCACACCTTCCCTTTTGTTACATATAAGTCACCCTTAAGGTATGCCCTAGGCAGTGCATTTAAAAGAAATGACGTAAATTTGAGGTTTGCATGTCCTGATAGCGAAAAACTGCTAAATTCGTTTTCACTACTGCAAGGACTTTCTCTCCCATAGGTTAACATTGGGATTGCCTTAAAAGATCTTTTAAGTGTAATTTCCAATTGGGAAAAGATAGGGATTTGGAGTTTGGTGTCTCTGGACTCACAATTTAAAATCACAACTTATGGCGAAGTCGGATTTCAAATTGTAAATCTGAAAATGCCACTTTTAGAAAGTTGGCATTTTAATACTTTGACCATTCTGTGCCTCTGCCTGTCTCTGAATACACATCTGAGTTGGGTGACATCTGGGCTTTGCGCATTCCCTCTAGACAGTCGCACAAAGGGAGCTGAGGTGTGACCTTTGCATCCTGATGGCCCATCACCAGGCTGATGGGCCTTCCTGAGGTAGATTGGGAGGGAGGAGCTGTCACTGGCAACAGAATAGGGTTGTGCCTGTCCCCACACAAAGAGCTGCATACTCCCCTGTAGTGAGTCTAGAGCCAGGGCAGGTAAGGCAGGGACCTTGTGATCTTCAAAGGCCTCTTTGAAGTCTCCCCCACTTTAAAGGCACAACTGGGTATAAGTACCGGACCCCTGACACCACCAAATGAGAACTTTGCTGGAACCAAGGACATTCTGCCTGAAAGAAGAGCTGCTGTGTTGCAGGTAGGACTGCCACTTTGCTAACTACTTTGCTGTGTTGGCCTGTTGCCTGCTTATTACTGTGCTGCTGGAGGGACTGCTACTTTGCTACCTGCTCTGCTGTGTTGGTCTGCTGCCTGCTGCTTCTTGCCTGAGAGCGAGAAGGACTGGACCTGTTATCTACATCCTTGAACCCAAGTTTTTCCAAGGGCTTGGTGGCTTGCCTCCTGTTCTCTGAAGTCTCAGGGTCACAAAAGTCTTCTTGCAACTCTGCTGGTGCTGCTGGACTTTGCCATCTGTGACTCCTACCCTTGCCTGAGGTACCCCCTCCAGGCTTGGGCCTCAGAAGTTGGTTCTGCAGCTGCTTCTACAAAAATCGACGCATCGTCACCACTGAGCCGATTGGAACCAACGCAGTGACCGCGAACGCAGTGCCGAGCCGTGGACATCCCTACGCGGCTTTACGATGACGCATTGACCTGACTGCAAGGTTCGATGATGACGCATCGCTGATTCGAGGTCCAGACTGCGAAGCTTGATGACAACACAGCACTGAACCAAAGACACCGCTGTGAGGCTCGACTACGACGCATAGACCCGACTGCATGAATCGGAACTGACACATCAAGTCTTCGACGCCGACACTTGCTCCATACAAAGGTACTTTATTTGCGGGGCTACATGGGTCCTGTAGCTAGCCTGCCCTCCATCGCGGTCATCCTGAACTTTGGATTTACTCCAGTCTGGCGTGACCTCAAGTAACCTTTTAGCACTATTGACTTCTAAGTATTGTTTTTGGATATAATCTTTAAAAATTCATATCTCGACTTCTACTGATTGGATTTTTGTCATTTTGGGCTTGTTTTACTCAGAAACATATTCTCTAGTTTGGTGTGAAGTCTTTTTGTGGTGTTTTCACTGTGTTACCATAATTAAAGTGTGCACAAATACTTTACACATTGCCTCTTAAGTTAAGCCTGACAGCTCTGTGCCATGCTACCAGAGGGTGAGCACAGGTTAATTTAGGTTGTGTGTCTGACTTATCCTGACTAGGTTTGTGGTCCCTGCTTGGACAGGGTGCAAACCTCTGGCAACCTGAGACCCAATTTCTAATAGGAAGTTAAAGTGACGACACTCTTCATTGATAACAGAGATGTAGATTAAATGTGCTTGGTGATAGTGGCAGTGGAGCTCTGCTTCTCCATTCTTGGTGTACAGTTCCACTCTGGTGCATGCAAAAACATAAAATATACAGAAATTTAAAAATGCAATGCACAATGATGCCTATCATCAGAATCAACAAACTACTGAGCAGTAAGGAAAAAAGAAACACATGGCCAGAATGGCATTCGCTGCAATTGTAGCAAGATTAGGAAGCCTCCTTTCTGAAGGAAAAAAGTTAAAACGTTTCTTCTTTTCTTCTACCTGCCTTCCTTGCACCATCTGCTTATGGAATGCAATAGAACTGCAGTCTCTTGGCAGGAATACGTGGATAACAAAAATGGCTAATGGATCCTGTCACCTACAGAACTTTTTTACAAAATGTAAATATATCTTTATTACTTTTCACTTAATTCAATATCACATCGCTAACCCCACTTCCATTTAGGGTGCACAACATATCCATTCGGTGCTGCAAAGGCTCCTGTTCAAGACATTTGTCTTTAACATTTTCACAATCAGGTGTTTAACGACCCAGTTATTACTAACATACCCAGTTATTGCTAACATACTTGCAATCAACAAACCCTTCATGATCTCCCCTCCCCCTCCTCTAGTTGGTCCAACACTTCTTAGATATTCAGAACCTCCCAGTCCATGTGGATACCTCCAATTATATATGTGCCAAGCCTCTGGGGTTCTGAGGGAATCTTCCCATCTCTGCACAAATGTGCAGAGTGATCCATGCTGACATGATTTCATTCAAGGTGAACGCTAATCAGACTTATTCTCAAGGGCTAGCAAAATAGTGTTCCAGGCTTCTGTCAAGGGGCCCTTAGTGTTCTTTCTGTGTATAGCCACAAATTTGGCCATCTTCACCTTAGCCCATTTCATCCCTTTTGTCAACCTTTTATGGAGATCTGGGGCCATTCTGGCCTTCCAACTCATCTCTATATTCCTCTTAGCAATTATCAGAGCCAAATTCAAGAACTTACAAATTTGCCAGAGTGGTTTTGGCCTACATAATTGACCAAGAAGACAATGCAACACCTCCAATAGTATAAATCACCCCATTACTTCTTCCAGTGCTCCCACATCCTCCTGCCAAAATACATGTATGTGGCAACACTCCCATACATGTGATAAAAGAGGGCCTGTGGCTGCATACATCTAGGACAGGCACTACTAGACCCCTGGATCAATTTGGCTATCCTGTAGGGAGATAAATGCGGCTGGTGCATGTAGTTCAGTTACGTACATTTAAAATGAACATTCCTAATGACTGTAAGAGTGTATTCCAGTTATCATCAGGCGGCTCAATTCACAGCGATGCATCCCAAATTGTCTTGGATCTGGTCGTGTCTGTGTGCAAAGTAGGCAATATCCCCCTGTGTAATAAGTTCCACAGTCTAAGCAGCATTGTGAGTAAATTAGAGATTATGGGTTCATCTGGTATGGCAGGCTAGGTGTGCCTAGCTGCCTTCTCCACAACAGCATGTGCAGTCACCTACAGAACTTGTTCATCTTATTGTTAGAAATAATTTAGGCCTCTGAGTAGAAGATGTGTAGCAGAAGAAGGACCTTTTTGCATGACATCTGATTAACAAGAAATTATACAAGGCAAAAAGTCTTTGTAAAAAAAGCTAGGTTGACTAACATAATTTTAACCTTACTGTAAGAAAGTGGATTATTAGTTCAAGTGGATGGTAGTCCTGACTAGGTCCCATAGGAAACCCTACCAACTTTGACATCATTTTATGGGGGTCTGTCCCTAAACAATCCCACATTGCCATGCGCTGCCAAAATCATACATGGCAGAGCATCTCTTCCTCTGGTCAGAGCTCTGGGCACACCTGTGAGGTGTGGCTAGAGAAAGGAGGAAACTCCCCCTGCAGACCTGTTCAGGAACAGGTTTCCCCCCTACTGGGATTGGTGCCTTTCTGGCTTCTTGGACAATGGCAAAGACAGGCCTATGTGTGTATTACATCTGCCTGTGACATGGGATGGCCCCCTGAAGCTTGTGCAGTTGGTGGACACACCTCCCAGGCCAGCCTGTCATGAGGAGGTCACACCTCCTCCCAATCAAGGCCGTTTTTGTTTGTTACCTTTCTTGAGTCATTCGCACCTCCTTGCAGGAGGCCAGCAGGCAGGTGACAGAGATTATCTCTGATAAGGCTACTAGAGGCTTAATGCAGGAAAATGACACCTTTCTAAAGAAGCAGTTTAAGAATAGTATTTTCATCAGTCTGAATTTTAAATTACTTTTAATTTGAGACCTTGAACCACTGTTCTACCTATTAACAAACTGAAGTTATGCTTTTTAAGGGGTTATAATATAAGCCAAAGCTATTCTATGGGAGAGCCAGCCTTGCTACAGAGAAAAATGACTTTGAAGACTTTTCACTGCCAGGACACTGAAAACTTAAGTACACATGTCCTACTTTTAAAATACCATTTACCTTTCCTTATGGGCGCTTAGGGCCTGCTTTAGAGGTGACTTAAAAGTATTAAAACTGAAGGTGTAGGCCTTATAAAAAGGTTATTTTAACAGGTCAAAATCTAAGTTTTAATACTGCCATGCAAGGGTGCTGTGGCAGGCCTAGAGTCATGTTTTACAAATGATCACTTCAGTGGTGGCACAATAAGTGCTGCATTCTACTAGTGACATTTAACTTACAGGCTGTGAGTACACAGGGCACCATATACTAGGAACTTACAGGTAAGTTACAGGGGCCAATCAGGGGTTAGTCTATTGTAAACACGTTTCAGAGCATATACAATGAGGCAGGTTAGAATGGCTGAAAAACCATCATACCAAAAATTGGGGGGTGATCATGTATAAAGAAGCCTTTACTTACACTTACTATGGAGAGAAATAAATGGAAACCTGTTGTTGGAAAGTGTGTCACCTTTCTGGTGATGCGGAACATTAGTAGGTTTTGCTACATTAAAATGATAGACTCATCACCTTGTGGCAGCTGCTCTAGCCACTGGTGAATTAATTTGTATAACCAGAGCTACTGACTTGTATAAGGTGTACTCATACAGCCGTATGGTAAAATGTATTGAGAGTTTTGATTCAGTGTTGGGAGAAAAAATGTTGCAAACTCATAAAAAAATATTTGGATTATCTCATTTCTGAAGTTGCACCTTGCTATTTGTTTAGTACCAAGAAAGGTGATATGTTCATACACTGAACATCTTGGGAAGGAATTATCATTTTTCATGATTTGCTGTAACCTGCATGTTCACTAGAATACCAGAGAGAACCGTGGTCAAGAGCATGCTGCTTGAGCTAATGAATTATAATAGAAACAGTGGACCAACAAAGAAAAAATTAAGTAAAGGACTACAGCTATCGGAATGCGCATTAGTTTCCAGTAAGGATTAATATTTGAAAGTAATCAAGTTTAAAACTATACAGAACTAAAATTAAACTAATTAAACAGAGCATCTTCCCCCACCCCCTTTTTAGGTCTAAGTCTACTAGAGACATCTAGTATAATGGGGTGACCCAGTGCCCCTCAGAACCTGGGTGTACAAGAATGTGGAGAATATTGGTTCTGTCAGGTACAGGAATGATTCTTGGTTTACTGAATAATAACGAAAAAAGCAAACAACAGTACTCAAGCCTGTCAGTAATAATCAAGGAAAAGGAAAAAGAAGAAAGGACAAAAACCATGATTCAAAAAACACAAAACAAAAAACACACCAAAATTTGACAAATCAAAGTCTGTATTTAAGGATAAATCCATATATTCTTTTACATTTTATGGTGTTGAAATGACATTAGAAGGCTGTCAGAGTGCATGAACATACAATTTGTTCCAACGGCGCAAGTGATGTGGTAAAAAAGGTGCGAAACAAGTGCTAAATGTGAACAAGATATACAATGGGGCAGCATAGTATATATCTTGTTCACATTTAGCACTTGTTTCACACCTTTTTTCACCACATCACTTGCGCCGTTGGAACAAATTGTATGTTCATGCACTCTGACAGCCTTCTAATGTCATTTCGACACCATAAAATGTAATAAATATATGGATTTATCCTTAAATACAGACTTTGATTGATCCAATTTTGGAGTGTTTTTTGTTTTGTGTTTTTTGATTCATGGTTTTGTCCTTCTTCTTTTCCTTTTCATTGATTATTACTGAAAGGCTTGAGTACTGTTTGCGTTTTCGTTATTATTCAGTAAACCAAGAATCATTACTGTACCCGACAGAACCAATATTCTCCACATTCATATTTAAGTCTACTAGAGAGCACATTCACTGCTTGTTGTGAGACATATTGTGGCACATCAAGAACATAGAGGGGCTTGTAGCCCGCTCATTGCTCACCATCGGTTGTCTTTCCTTGCAACTCTCTCTTGCCTGTTTCCTATTCGAGTCCCAGCTTGATAGTCTTGTGTTTGTCCCTGCCATGGAGCATTGTCTCATTACATCTCTTTTGATCGGTTGCCTTTGTGACTTCCACTGATTCCTTTTCAAGAACTTCTTCTTTCTTTCATGTTGAACACTCCATGAGAGTATGTGTGTTTTTGAGCTGTCTCCTTCATATCCTTCTCTCCCGCTGCACTCTGTGCATGTCTGCTTCTCCCCGCCACCTATTGTCAGCAAGCCGCCACTGTCTTTACTTAACATTCGCATGTTTTAGTTGTGTGGAAATGCACTTTACATCTTGTTAAAAATCATTAATTGTCTCTTTTACTGTGACGTGAATATTTTTACACACATTCTTGCAGTCGCCGCAGCAGTATAGCAGACAAGCAATTTAACTTTCATCCTTTAAGAAAGGAGATTGAGCTGGGAAGGGAGGGACTTTCTTGTTTCCTGTCACTGTGAAACTCAACGAAAACACTTAACATTGTCAGATTGCAAATTATTCAGCGAAAAGGCATCGTAAATGTAATTTTGTTTCTAATCCCATCACAGTTGGCTCTGTTGGCGGTGTATACATAATACAGCACGGTCATTATAGCTAAACTGTGGAAAAGCTTGTTGAGGAAACCGCAGATGAAAAATTAAAGGCAGGCTTGTCAGAGCATGGCAGAGAAGTGGTCGTCAACAGCTGATTGTTGTGGGGTCTTATACTTGCCTGTTGGAGTTGGCCCTTTCCGCAGGGTCATCCCGAAACTTTTTGCCTCCTATTTTTCTGACCCTGTTTTTGTTGACTATAGGATTCTGGGCACTTTACCACTGCTGATCAATGCTAAAGTGCATATGCTCTCTGTATAAATTATGATATGATTGGTTATCCATGATTGGCAAATTTGATTTACTGGTAAGTCCCTAGTAAAGTGTACAGTGTGTGAAAGGGCCGGTAAATCAAATGCTACTAGTAGGCTTGCAGCACTGGTTGTGCCACCCAGATGAGTAGCCCTGTAAATGTGTCTCAGACCTACCACTGTAGTGTCTGCGCGCGCAGTTGTTAACTGCCATGTTGTCCTGGCAAGTGCACCCACTTGCCATGCCCAAACCTTCCCTTTCCTTACATATAAGGCACCCTTAAGGTAGGCCCAAGGTACACCCATGGGCCGGGTGCAGTGTATGTGAAAGGTAAGACATGTACTGGTGGCGGATGGGATACTCCGTTACAAATGTGATGAATATCCCATCCATATTACAAGTTCAATTATATCCTATTGAACTTCTAATACAGCGGACGGGATAGTCACCACGTTTGTGACGGAGTATCCCTTCCACCAAGATCGTAATCAGGCCACAAGACTTGAAAGTGGCCAAAATCCAAAAGAGCTAATCTTAGATCTGTCTGTGTGTTGCATGCAGAAATCTAATGTTCTCCATCAAGTGACAATTTGAAAAGATTGGTTTGGCAGTCTACCAAACAGGCCAAAATAATGAAACATGCTGAGTAATTAATTAGATCTGGCTGCCCTGATGTCACTACCAAAGGTTCTATGGTGAACAAATGGAATTTATTAAGCAATTCCTTAATTACAAGATTCCCAGCTAAAAGCATAAGAAAGGCAAATCTCCTTATAAACTCTAATATTAAGTGGTATACACCCATTTTATATCAACAAAAGAAGGCTCTTAACAGAGCAATAAGGGCAGTCTTTGAGCAGAAACACATGTTTACACAATGTCTACTTAAACAAAAGCTAAAGATTCTACTGAGGTCATACAAGCAAGCATTATGGAATTCAAAGAATATCTACCACCAGGAGCTATGGAATAAGCTGCTATCTGCAAACAAGTCAAATAACAGCAAGGCATAATGGTCTCAAAAATAGTGGCAACAGGGCTAGCAGCGCAAACATTACAGAAGATTCCTGGGCGGACCACATCTCTAACTTATATGTAGCACAAGTGGCAACTATCCTATACAGTATAAATCCCTTCGGAACGATAAATCACCAGAGAAACTTGGAGAAAAAATGGGAAGCACCCTCCATGAAAACAGACAAACGTCCATCAATGTAAGCAGCATGGTCGACTTAACAACCCCACCAATAATTGAGCCACTAAATGAAGAAGAAAATTAAGCAATGCTCAAACGCATTAGATCAAACAAAGTGCAGGGGCCAACCGGCCTCCAAAACTCCAACAGATCTGGATTTGTAGGCAGAGATCCTGACTCCTCTTTATATTGAGATTATTTTGCTGGAAACTGTACCTGATTCATGTCAAGGAAGTATTCTGCAACCTATCTACAAAGCGTACCTGCTGAAAATCCTACAACCTATCGGCTAATAGCTTTGACAAACGTCAAGGCAAAAGTTTTTGCCTCCCTTCTCTTAGAGGAACTGGAAGAATGGTCAGTTACACAGCACTTAATTCCAATGAATCAATCTGGTTTTCATAAGGGTCAGTCAACAATTACCAATTTGACTGCCCTAACGTTGATGGCCGAGAGTGCAATTGTCTAGGAGGCAAAATCTGTATGTTTTGTCAAAGCAGCACTCAGCACAGTTCCTTAAGCTTTGATATGGAACAAAATTAGCAGCATGGTGCGTGCCTCCATAATTTCTTGATCTTATCATCCTCCTTTATACGAACACCTGGGTTCAGGTCAAGCTGGGTGACGGAACCTGTCTCACACAGAGAATTTAAACTTCTAATGGCTTAAAGCAAGGGTGTGTGGATGCGCTGTGTTTATTTAACCTTTTCATGGCTGATCTGAACCAACAGCTGGACACAATAAATTCACACTCCCCCCAAATTTCCAAATAGCCCTCTAAATTATGTACAATATGCTGACAATACTATACTACTCAGACACCCATAGGCTTACAGCAATTAATCAATTCCCTTGATGAATATATTTCATTTAATCATCTTGAAGTGAACAATAAGAAAACCAAAGTAATGCCAATTGGGTCATCTACAGTCAGATCTTAATCCTGGCATGCAAGGAAAAGCTTATTGAACTGGTTAAGAGTTACAAGTATCTCAGCATTTTGTTTTACAAAAAAATTCTTTTAAAAGACATTTTGACCTATTAAGAGCTAAAACATCTTCCTCCATTTTTGCTTTTAAATCACTTCGAGCCAAATTAAAGTGCCCCACTTATGATTATCTGCTAAAAATTATGGCTGCTAAGCGAACTCCTGCATTTGCTTATGGCTCAGTTATCTTTCGAGGGAAGGATGCTAAATTATTGGATCTATTGCAAATTAAGGCTATAAAATCTATCTTTATGATTCCCAAGAACATTGGTCATGCAGAAATTTGATTGGAATTTGGTCTCCAAGGGCAGGCTCTAGTGCAACAGGCCACCTTTTTAAAATGTTTACATTCTTTGTATTTAACTGAACCTGGTTCCTTAGCGACTATGTGCTGGCAGGAAGTCAACAATTCCTCGTATACTGGCGCATGGAGGGCTTACTTATCAGTGTTAGCAAACGTTTGACATACAGGTATCTAGGCCTCTATAACTGAATAGAGTTTGCTTTAAGCATTTCTTGAACAAAGCAACCAAACAACTCTTGTATAACGCCGACAAAGATGCACTATTATCCAAAAAGCATGCTTGGACAGTCATAAACTAATATGAGAAATTGGGTATAGAACCTTATATGTCCATCTCCTTTCCGGCACACATGAGGGATGCATATCTAAAGCTAAGACTCGGCTGATACCAACTAAGGACGGCACTCCAAAATGGGTACAAGAATGGCCAACTAGTAGCAGCAGACTTTGTGGTTATCCACAATAAACTCCACTGCATTTAGACTGTGTCTGCCCAAACCTGTTATATGATTGTTGAATTATTTTAAAATCTTTATTTTTAAAGGCAGGATTAAGAACATGTCGCCAAGCACTTATGTTTTGCTTATCAGGCATGACAATTCACCTTATTCGCTGGTTTGTTAAATTCTTGACCGAGGTGGAAATAATTTTTACAACCTGATCTTACAGCCAGCATTTTAAGCATTCTCTTTTAAATGTTTTATGTATGTTTTATTTTTGTGCCCTATTGCTAACCAGAAACAGATAAGAAGGTTAAAGATGACAAATCAATGTTAAGCACTTTAGTAACCATTTGCACAGGTCCTATAATGAACAGCTCATGAATATTGTCAAACAATGATTGATTGGTGGAGTATTAACGTTAAGTATTTTAGCAATTTTTTTCCCTGTATAGGCAGTTAATGATTTGTATTCGCTCCAATTCCCGCAGAAGCCAAACAGACGTGCACTAATCTGGTAGGTCCAAGACCAGCAGGAGCGATGCTGAAGGAAGTCCGACCACTTCCAATTATGCTCTCCAAGGAGAACAGATATACTACTCACCAGGAAGTGCGCCAAAGAGAAAGGGGGGATGGGACAAAATGCCAAAAGACAGCCTATGTTGTGTAATGGTTCTCCCTCTCCAGCCATTCCCTTGATTCTTGTCTGGGTACGTCGGGTGTTTGTGTAAGGCTTGAGTCAGGAGGCGTCACACCTACGTATGGAAAGAAGAATCTTTTATCAGCGGGTTCAGCCCCCTCTTGCACTCTCACTTGCCCTCAGATGCACTCTAGTAGTCTCTAGGCTCATACACACTACACTCACATTAAAGCAGGGCTGCATAGTGTTTAATGAGTAGGAAGAATGTGATGCACAGCTTGAAACTTCCTTTGACTTAAGTTTGTAGAGGCCATTTGGTTTTGGAGCAAGCTCAATTCACCCAGGCCCTTACATGAGCCTATAAACAACCACTATTGACAGTTCCCCTTGCCTACAAGCTGGTAATGCGGTTACTTTTGCTTGCTGGGTTTTAGTAGCTCAAGGGTCAATGTGCTCATGCGCCAGCAGTAAGCAAGTGTAGTGCATTGTTATCAGATTAGTCACAGTTAGTCATGCACGAGTTTGCAAGGCCTCGCTGACGCTGACTTAGCCGAAGGGTGATGTTCCTGCATTTGCCGGATGCCGTCACTGGGTGCCGTCGGTCAGCACGGCCTTAAATTGGGTTGCGAAGACTGAAGCAATGTCCCTCGATGGATATCTACTTGCAGGGGCTCGCACATACTTCGGAGTGGGTGGGCCGGGCTGCGTAGCTCTGGCTGAACAAGACCATCTTCTTTGACAAGCTTGATTGCCTAACAAGGTCGTGGTGGATGGGAGTGGTTTAAGTACCCTCCGTCAACTAAAATGGCCGCTGAGACTACTAGGTCTCAAGTGGTCTGATGCTCAGTAATGGACTTGCCCCACAGTATTGTAGGCAACTGAGTTCACACTGACATTCATGCGCTATTACCAGTGGCGGTTGGTGAAGTCAGAGTGGTGGGGCGGAGTGGGGGCACAACATTTTTATGGAAGTCCGAGGCGATTTGCTGTGCATTTTTTATGGGGTTAAATTAGTTCTGAGGCTGATTGACAGAACGGAGTTACACATGTAGGGGCCAGGCAAAGTTCTTTTCATTTTAACAGCAGAGTGCACTGTTTACAATATGCATTTTGTGAATGGGGGAGATCAACGCTGGCTCCTTCATAGGCCTGGCAAAAAAGCGCCACATGCAGGCAATTCTGTGTCTGCAGCGTTTAAAGAGGAGACTCTCTTGGCCTTTCCATAAATAAAGTCAAAATCCGTGGAAGTCTGAGACTTTTGACACATCAGCACGCTCCCATCCCTCTCAAGATAAGGCACTGCACTTACCCAAATTATAGAGCATATGTAAAGCGATATTAAAGACAAAAGAGAGTTGACCTGGCCCCATAACCACAGAGGCTTGAAAACACTGGAGTTTACAGTACCCGTTTACAGCATTTTACTTACAAGACGAGCACAGCTTCCCTGCTCGAAAATGGAGCCCCTCCCCACTATATTCAGGAAACTAAGTGCGTGAAGGTTGGCACTGTCACGTGCAGTTATTAGTGCATTATTGGCCCCAGGCCTGTACCTTTCGAACATTGCAGCGATAAACAGCCAATGCCGCCCCCAGACCGAGCCATGGCGGACTTTATGGCTTAAGTGCTCGGTAATACATAAACTGTAATCCATTGCCGCTGCTGTCCGACACACTCTCCTGGGTACCACACGCTCTAAATGCATTCGTAAATATACATTGTGTCGGTGAAGACCGAGTGTGCATCACGCTCTTTTTCACCAGATCTCAAAATGTGACGCCCAGCAGGCAGAAAGCGCACGCTGCAGCGAACAGCAAATCCGCTTCAAGGTACAATTTCGTATAGCAGCCGGCCCGTCCTGCAATTTGCAAGGCTAAATTGGAGTCTGTGGGAACATCTAATTGCTCACCTGGACTACCCTGTGGATTCAACAGGGGAAGCCTAAACAATCCCCGTGGAGAGCGTCCTAGCCACTGGCAATTACTAAGAAGCCCCTAGAGCAACAAGCAAAGCAAAGTATCCTTCAGGCTCAGAAGGTATTACACAGCATCATTATCAGTGGTCACTGTGCACTGCCCACATCATTGTCCTGTGCCATTGTTATTAGCACCCTTAAAAATAAACAGCACTAGCCTACAGCTGCATATTCAAACACTGGCGATGGCGGCATTGGCATACCATAGAAACACTTAAACATAGAAAATCAAGTATCAACCAAACTGAGTTTACCTTTTGTTTTACTCTGTGGCCCGCTGCTTCTGTGACTTGGAGCGTGCTTGTAATTTCGGCTGGCCCGGGACATTTCCAGTGGCGAGGGGACTCACTCACGAGGTGATGGAAGGAGGGGTCTTGCCTGCAGCACTCCCTCATGTGCAAAACCGTTAACATGTGCTGATAAATCCCGGAATTAGGAGGAAGAAGAGCTGAACTGAACTAACCCACGCCCCCAGCAGCTATCCAATGAAAAAGCCGCCTAACAGTGCGAAGGCGAAAGGAGTGCTGCAATCATTGGCACCCACTGCACCGTGTTGCTGTTGGCCAGCCTCACCCCTTCCCCTTAAAGTCAATGAGGCTCTGCTGACCGCGCCCTGGGCCACGTCAGAAGCGCCCCATTTGAAGCCCATTCACTGCTACTTGGTGCAGCCACTCCCATCAGGCTGATGTCACTCTCCTCGCTTATGCCTCGAGGGCGAGGAATTATCCTCGCCCAGTTCAGCACATGCGTACTAGGAGGGGACTCTCGTCCGAGGGTCCGACCTAAAAAAAACCGACAACGATATTTATTACATAAAAATGTTTCGAATCGGTAGGAGCACCAAGCTGTGAGCATGCCATGATTTAAAGCTGCTCCATGTCCATGGTGGTGTTAATTTCTCCCTTTTCTCCGCTCCGAAGTTGGGAGGGCAACGCCCCCTACGCCCGTTAATACCAGCCGCCACTGGCTATTACCCACCACAGCTCTTCAGTCCTGAGCATTCACTCATGCTTTTCTGCATACAATCACATTTCTATGACACACATGCGCTTGTCAGCACACAATCATGTTTTCTTAACACAGGCTCTGTTCCTTTCACTGCACCTTCAGAATGGTGTGTGCTATTAGACCTTCATAGCACATTTAGCTTTAGACATGCACCTTACTGTGCTGCTCCTTCAAAGCGCCTTCTGCATCATGTGTTTTGGTGCTTTCACATATTGTGCGGCATTCATGCATTACCGTAGTTCATCCTTCCACGTGTCTCTTATATCAGTCCACCCTTCCCCTCTGAGTGGTTCCTCAGACACCCTGTTATAGTGTAAACTGTGCCAGCGCCGAGTGCAGTCGGTCCAAGTTAGTGCTCTGGGTAGGGTATCACGGTCCACGGCATGGAGCAATCTAGCTCATACCTGAGTGCCCATAACAATTTCAAGTGGTACTTTACTTTTGAGAGAATTGAGCTGTACAAGCCAGAAGTTAAAGTGCGGACAATCACTACTAAGCACTTTACCATCTTTTTTGCACAGATGTTTGAGAATGATTTACACATGCCTTATCTTGAGTTCTCATATATGTATAGCAGTTTAAGGGATCATTTTATTAATTTGTTTAAATTGCAATGATTTAAATTAGTCCGACAATAAACTAAAACTTCAAACTTCCCCATTTAGTAAGTGATGCAACGCAGTCTGGCTTTCTCTGTCACATTAACAAAATTGTGATAAATTCAACTCACTTCACAAACCTTTCTCCATGAAAAGTGTGACTTACTCTTATAGTACTCCTAGATGACACCTGAATTCCAAAAGTGAGCTGGGGTACAGCAAGAAGAAGTTGAAGCAATGTTTTTGTGAATTGGGCCTTTTGCTGTTGATTGTATGATTCATCCAGTGGCAGATTCAGTCATTGGTTTTTCATGGCATTTCCTTTAGGCCACAGCCACGATATCAGGGTATTCACTGAAATAGATGCAAGAAGAGGCTGACAAAAGAGGTGTTAGATGTTGGGAAAAATGAGGGATAAGTGGGAACTAACTTTTCTCTTTCAACACTCGAAAGGAGTGCATGTGTTTTCTTGCTTTCTCTCCCACGTGGTGCTTGGTCCTCACATATCCAGTGCTACCTCCCCCTCACGTCCCCCGAGGCTCTCCATGTTGCTCTTCACCTAACCCCATCTTAACCTCTGCTTCCTGTTCCACTGTTATATATTTTTTTTAATCTGCATTCTCCCTAATTCCCCCCTCCCCCCCCCACACACACACAAAGGTCCTTTGTTGTTCCCGAGCCCCTCCTTTTTGGGCTTTGTGGTTTTGAGTTCAGTTGCCCCCCCACCCTTCCAGTCTCATTTTCCGGAATTCAAACTTTTTTAAAAAGTTGTTGTACTTTTTTGAGTACTAGGTGCTGCTTGGTTCTTCCTTTGTTTAGAATGCACTTTTGAACGGCTTTTGTTGTGTTTATTTTAATTTACATTTCCAAGACTAGTGACCACTGACTTGAACAGTAATTCTGAAAAAAGCCGAAATGGCCACCAAAGCATCATGCCTTATTCACACACATGCCTGATGATGCATGCACGCATATACATCATGTTGTGGTGGGCACTTTGACTCCACATCTGCAACAAGCACTGGTGAAGCCAAAAGGTTGGCTTTTGCCTTTGAAAGGCACAACTTCTTGGCTTTGCCAATGCTTGTTCATACTAGCATTAGGATAGCACTGAGAATTCCCAGGACTGATAGGTGCACCCCAAAATACTTCCAAGGTAATAAATATGCGGTAAAGCATGATTGCTCTCAATAGTGACCCAAATGTTTTTCTGTGTTGTACTTTATGATGCCACTCAGTATACCTTAAGAGACCAGAACACTCTGGGATCTCACTGTACACCAAGACATGACTATCAGTGTTATATGTAAGAGACTGCAGATAGCAGTAAACACCTGAATAATTTAAAGACTATGCAAGGAAGGCATTTGACTGTGAATCATTCATGGTACAGCAGCTACCGAAAAACGGAGCTCCTCTGAAGATTGGTAATGACCCAAGAAGTGCCTAAAAAGTTTGCTTTAAGTCAATGTGAAATATATTTAAATACAAAAATGAGTATCAGAAAGCAGGAGGGTCTCAGAAAAAATCAATATTTCACAGTTAATAACCCTGTTTGAAGATGGATAAATATTGAATTTAATGTATTAACGTCAAAGTATGTGCCCCACCAATTTGCATTATATTTACATTATTCTCTTCATATTTCCATAATATAGCTACTCATAAAATAATTACATAACGATAATTGAAAGCAAGCATTGGCAAAGCCAATAGGTCTCGCATATGCAAGAGCTATTGACTTTGTCAATGTGGTTTTGCCATGTGGTACACCAGCGTGGCTGCTGTTCAGCATGACTAAATGTTAGTGGCATAGAGGAGAGTGGCGTGGAGTGCCGTATAGTGGAATGGTGAAGAGTTGAGTAGAGTGGAGTGGCATAGAGTGTCATGTTTTGGAGTGGCATAGTGTGGAGTCATGTGGAGTGGCGTAGAGTAGAGTGAACTGGTGTAGATGCATTGGCGTTTAGTGTTGCAGTGTATAGTGGTATAGAGTGCAGTGGCATAGAATTCAGCAGCGTACAATGCAGCATTGTAGAATGTAGTGGCTTAGATTAGAGTGTTGCATTGTAGAGTGCAGTGGCATAGAGTAAAATGGTGTAGAGTAGAGTGGCGTAGAGTACAGTGGAATAGAGTGAGGTGGTGCAGAGTAGAGTGGCATAGAGTGCACTGGTGTACAGTGGTGCAGAGTAGAGTGCCCTAGAGTGTTGCAGATTAGTATATAGTGCCATGGATTGGCATAGATAGGAGTGGTGCAGGGTGCAGTGGCGTGGAGTGAAGTAGAGAAGCGTAGAGTGCATTTCATAGAATGCAGTAGTGCAGAGTGGAGTGCCGTAGAGTTCAGTGGTGTAGAGTGCAGTGTTGAAAGTTCATATCATAGAGTGCAGTGTCATAGAGTAGAGTGGTGTTAAGCGGCACAGAGTGCAGTGGTGCAGAGTAGAGTGGAGTGGAGTAGAGTAGAGTGGGCAGGTGCAGAGTATAGTGGGTAGAGTCCAGTGGCATACAAAGCAGCGTCATAGAATGCAGTAGCGCATATTAGGCTGGTGCATAGTATAGTGCAGTGGTGCAGAGTGGAGTGGTGCTGAGTAGAGTA
Organism: Calotriton arnoldi; assembly: GCA_963921515.1. NCBI lineage: Eukaryota > Metazoa > Chordata > Amphibia > Caudata > Salamandridae > Calotriton > Calotriton arnoldi. Next base: position 1,687,536 of record CAWUFW010003614.1, read on the forward strand.
GCATAGAGTGCAGTCTGTGCTGTTTGGGAGGCATCGACCTAAACAGACAATAGTGCCTTTTCTGCCTAAACCTGCTGAGTTTATATGAATACAAACAGTAATCACATTAAAATCCATGTTTTACATTTAGTAACTTGAATTTGTTAACAATGATCTTTGCATCATACTAAAGGTTCACCTACTTTCAACTTCAAACTTTCTCTCGGTGCCGAGGGTTTTGTATCACAAATTCCGCGGACATGATGCGTGCATTCAAACACAAATGAATCACTGGCACACGCTTTTTATCATAGATTATCACAGAATGCACCTCAGATGTCAACTTCATATCACACCAACGGGAGCCCAATCATAACCACGCGCAGCTGTGTAAAAACATTGTTTGCGCACTTCCGTTTACTCAGGTGCAGACACACTTCTGTAACTTAAGCTCCAATCACCGGCCATCTGTTGTGATTAGCAGAGATATGCAGATTACATTGTCAATCAGTTACTGCACATTTAACGAAGTTTTTCCTTTAGAGAATATTGTTAAAACCATATTCTGAGGTAGAAATAACTTCATGAAATTGCAGTAGATTACCTAAATGTAGTACATTGTAACTGGACCGGTTGCAAAGTGATGATTAGGCGCATAAATCACAGAAATTTTGCAGCAACTACCACCAGAGGTGCGCAAAAAACACTTTTTGCACAGGCACATATTGTGAATGATAGGCCTCTGGACATGACGCGCTCCGTGATACAGACCCTCATCTTTATATAACTCTTCGTTCCCTTTTTTTGATTTCCTATTTAAAAATAACTTTTCTTTTTCTCCTAGCTATTTATTCCCTTTACTCATACGTCCTCCTTTCTCGCTCTCAAGCCTGATTAAAATAAACCCTGTATTTCTACACCTCAGAAAGTGCCTTTATTTTGGTGTTGGCTGTCTAAGACGAGATGGTTTTGCAAGGCCTCTCATTTTGAGGACGGCGCTTTAGACTGGATGTGACATGCGCGCCGTAGCTGTCAGGATCACGTGTTCGACCGGTGCAATTCAGGTGTTTATTGATTCACAGGGCATAATGGTTAATTGTGGTTTCTAAGGCCCTCTGAGTGAATTCATTAATTCTGCCATTTCTGTCAAGTTGTCCGTAGTGCGGTCATTTTTTGAGACAGGATTGTCTGCAGTTAATGATTAATGCAGAAGAGCCGAGAATTAGAAAATCCCACAGTAAAAAAGCAAAATACATATCCAGAAAACGCATCCAGTAACTGCAGTGCTGGGTGTTTTTCCCTTTCAAAAGCATTACTAACATTTCCAGAAAAGGCACATCTCGCATTTGTTTCTGAAATGTCTGCTCTGCCTCCGGAACCCTTTTGCTGCCGGGGAAGTTTTGCGTTAACGAGGGGCACAACTAATGTGTCCATTTGTTTTTCCACGAAAACACTACAACCTTGCAAAAAGGCGGTCTGCAAAGTTATTTTGAGAAATACAATTTCTGCGCCATTTTACATAATGTTTACTATCTGGACCATGGACTAATATCGAAGCCACAGTGGATGTTAGGGAAAGAAAGCAAACCCAATATTATTACCATAGAGTGCCTGGCACGGAAGGAAATTACTTAGGTGCCGATTACGATGCGGTCCGAAAGGCTCCGACTATCGGTCGATGCCTTTCCGGGCCGCATCTCGGTTTAATATCCAACCGCCGCATTACAATGCTGGCTGTCGGAAGCTAAACCAGCCGATCATTCCGGCTGGCTTCTGACGGGCTCACGGAGCCCGTCGACCAGTTGGAGGCCGGCCCGTAATCCCAAAGGGCGGCCATTCTACCTGTGGGATTACGATAGTCGGTCTCCGGCAGGCTTTCCATGCCGGGCTTTCCGACATGGAAAGCCTGTTGGAGAGCGCGTATGGGGGCCCCTAGCAGGGCCCCCTATGGCCTCCTGTTGGTGACCGAGGGGGCACCTATAGTGCCCCCCTGTTAAACCCTGCACCTTGTGACAGGCACCTTGATGTGCTTGCCACGGGGTGCAGAGATTAACACCACCTCCACTTTTCCCTATGGGACAATGTACTACGGCCGGTTTACGCCCGTAACACATGCTCCCATAGGGAAATGCCGTAATGCAACAGAACAGTGTTCGGTCACATCATAATGAAGCAGTCGGAAGTGCTGACCGGAGGTCTGTCGGTCCCGTTTCCGAAATGGTGTGCCTGACATCGTAATAGGCCCCTTAGTGTGTGGATGTGCTCCTTTTGAAAGTGCAGCCTGCCAGAACTCACAATAGAGTCAGCCAATAGCTGAAGTGGGCTGATCATTGATGCATGCTGGAGTGGGTAGAAGAAAAATCTGAATGACACAACAGGATGATGTTTAGCTGAACGTCCCTATAACTTCTGTTATACACATAATTCTAGCAAAAAGTGCTGCCTAAAAAAGCCAATCAGTCTGGTATTGGCTGCCAGCCTCTTCCCTTTGCTAATGCTTTTTTTGTAAATCGTTATTACAAACAGAGTAGGTTGATAAGATGGATAAATAGAAAGCCTTGCAAAGGCAGATGGATTCTCACAGATTGATGGATAGTGCTGCATAAATAGGTAGAGAGATACACAGAGTTGGTTGCATATACAGATAGCTTAAGAGTGTGGCATACATAGAGAAAGATGCCTAAATAAAGATGTTTGCTTGCAAAGAGAAGGTTGCATAAATAGAGGTTGCATAGATAGATACATACAGTTGTAAAGATAGAGACAGAGATAGGGTTCGAAATTGGATAAATAGATAGAAGTTTATTGCTTGATATACAAACAGATAGATTGATAGAATTATGTTTTGTTATGTTATTTTAATAATACTTGTTTAAATGCATTTTCACCAGTGGTTTTTGGGGCTGAAGACTATAGGAATGAAAACAATAAAAATAACCTAAGACACAACTAGCAAGAACCAGCCAAACTAAAAGACAAAATAGGACCTGAAAATCGACTAGCACATATAGGCCTGCCTTAATAACCACGTTTTAAGCATTTTCTGAAGGTTAGATAGCTATTTTCTAGCATCAAGTAATCCGCTAAGGAGTTCCACAATGAAGGGGCCTGGACTGAAAAACTGTGACCTCCCATCCATTTCTTCTTATATGTGGTAACCTGAAGATGGTAGGCACTGGAAAATCTTAATCTGCGTGAGGGAATGTATTTAGTTAGTCTCTTTGCTGAAATATTTGGGAATGAGTCTTCTGGAGCTTTAAAAGTTGTACAATAACCTTTACACTGGACCCTTTACTTAACAGGTAACCTGTGTAGTTGTTTTAGTGTAGAAGTCACATGGACATGCCTCAGAACTCAAATTATGAGGCGGGCTGCTTCAATTTGGATAAACTGGAACCTCTGAATTGTTAGGACGTATTAGCTTAATTTAGATGAGAAATAACTGTAGCCATAATTATTATTTTCAAGGCTTTCACAGGACAAATATAGGACACTTTCATAAACTGCGAAAATAGATAGACAGATCTGCACAGATAGATAGATGGATAGATACTGGTTAATAGACATGTAGAAATACAAACAGACTGGTAGATAGGTAGACACATAGATCAATAGATGAGCTTGTAAAGATAGAGACAGATAGATAGTTGCACAGATAGAGATGGCTGCATAGAAAGATAGCTAGATAGATGTGTTCATGGAGAAGGTTGCATAGCTAGAGGGGGTTGCCTAGAGAGATAAAGAGAAAGATTGTGTTGCATAGATAGATAGGTTTCCAAAGAGAGAGAGATAGAGTTGCAAAGATAGATTGCTAGATACATAGATAAATCGATAGATGGGTTTGAAGATAGACAGAGAGGTAAATAGGTGAATAGACGGGTAGATAAAAAGATAGACTGGCAGATAGAGAGATGGGTTGATAGATAGGTAGATAGATAAGTAGATAGAAAGGTAGCTAGACAGGTAGACATACAGAAAAATTGGTAGATAGATAGACAGATAGATGGGCAAGTAGATAGGTAGACAGACAAACCAATAGATAGGGTTCTAAAGATAGATAGGACACAAAATTGGAATAAATGGCACAGCTTCAATTAGTAATTTAATATTTAAATGTCTCTATGAGCATGGCATACCAGAGCACTGAAAGCAAACTAGAAAGCCTTACAAGCAGGACATACGGACTAAATTGGTTTACACACATAAATGTAGTGCTCAATTAAAATGCATACCATCATGACATACAAGAGTGCAGTAATAAATGCACTTCATTGTGTGCATAATAGAAAGAGGATAACTTCATAAAGAACAGTTTCAAATGGATACCATCTAGTATGCCCTGAAACTGCATTAACAAAAGACCGAAACAGATAAAGATGAAATGTGCCATGTATTTATCTCTAACACAGCAGATAGAAAGCATCCTGCTATCATATCAGGATCTAAACACAAAAGACAACATTAAAATAATAATCAAGAAAAAACAACAACCCAGGAACTACTTTGTGTGTGGATGTGCTCCTTGTGAAAGAGCAAAATGCAGTCACTCAAAGTGAAGTTAGCCAGTGGCTGGAGTAGGCTGAACTACCGCCCATGAGGTATGCTGTAGTGGGAGAAAGCAGAATGTGAATGAGACAACAACAGGCCAACGTGTGAAGTGAGCTGGCTGGAAGTTCCTTTAATTATGTATATTATGCCTGTCATTTTAGTAAAATCAAAAGCTGTTGGCTGACGCCAGAGCTAAAGGTCCATTAAGGGTCCGGGTGGGTCGAGACTGCGGGCCTGGAGAGAGGCGTCAGTGACAGGATAGAGCAGTAACTTGTTATCTTTAGACTGTCCGATGTCTTGTGGAAAGCAGGGGAAAGAATAACAGCTGTAGATTTGGTAGACGCTGTCAAAGGCGCCGCAAACACCAGCGAGCCCCCACCAGTGATGCCTGTGGCTCTGCTCTGTCTGAATGTACCTGCCTTACAAACCCGCCTTCAGACCAGTGATAGGAGAAAAACATTTAGTAATAGTGAATATACACGGAGCAGGCATATTACTAACTTTTTAGATTAAAACTATTCACTTTTTATTACCCCAAACACAGATTTCATCACCAACATGTGCATTTGAGAAGAAATCTTAATAACTGGGAAGGGACCCCTCCCCCCCCACATCATGTTTTGGTTTGAGAGGAGTTAGCTTGAAATAGACTTACAGATTCACAGAATCCTTGCAGATACGAAAAAGAAAAACACAGCTACTGGCAGCCCGAGGCGGTACTTTAAAGAGAGATATACCGCTTTGATAGACAGGCAGCATGAAAGGCCGCGGTTGAAGCTGTCTCAGTCTCCGAGGCGTTTTATTGCATATGCTCTGACTTTAATGCCTTTAGTCATGTTGTAGGTCTGCGGAACCTGATTCTGAAATGTCACAGATGATTGTGTTTCAGACTTCCTATGAATACATTGCTCGTCTGGAAATTGGACACAGTAATGCTTTATTTTGCTGAACTGAGGATGCTTTTTACAAATCTCGATATCATTTTGAAGCATTGGCTCATGCATTTATGTGTCTTACTTTTCAAAGATTGACAGCTGTGGAAACAGACTACATGCTCACCTTGAACCATGCACAGGATTTTCACCACACATCCTTTAGATGTTCAGATACTTCTATTTCTCGTATCTAATTGCTTCCTCTCATCCAGCTATAACAAAACAGCTGCCAAAAACTGAAATGTCTGTCCCTTTAATCCCATGTACGAAATACACCCACATTTTCCTATACTGTTACATTCAGTAATGTAGCACCCACAGCGGAGCATTTTGGGTGTCACTCTTATCACATAGGTATACTGTTGGAAAGTTCCAAACAAATTAGTTTTGCCTGCACAGCGCTTACACTGCGCATGTAAAATCTCTTGTATTTTAAGAAACAATCTTAAAAGGTTCTTAGAGCCCGCCCATTACGTACCTTACTGTCTGGCTCCCAAGTGGTTCCCACCTCGCTCTACTTACCATTGGCTTGCTCCCACGTCACCTTACTTACCATTGTATGGCTCCCTCGAGGCTCCCACGTGGCTCTCACGTCACTCTCGTTTCCTTACTTCCTATCTGTTAGAGCCTCCTCACCTCCATCTTCCTCCTGGGCTTCGAGTCTTCATCGTACCGTGGAACCTGGACCACCAAGTACTGCTTCCAGTGGCCAGTGCCCTTCCACTGCAGTTTTTAATGTCATTTTGAGACGCTTCCATCAGTCAATCCCACCTACCCTGGCTTGCTGACATCACTAACTAGCCAGTTCTCCCCACATGCAACTAAAATGAAGGCCGGTTCCTTGCCCTGAGGATTATTGCACTGCTTCTCCCACTGGGTTCTCAATGACATGTAACTAGGCCGGCAGCAGAATGGTCATCGATGTCGCCGGTTCCAATGGGCCCTTACAGCCCGTGGCCCTGCCACACGTCAGAGGTGAGCTTCTGTGCAAGGCAGTGTGCAGGGAATGTGTGTGGTGAATACATGGCCATTGTGAGAGCTGCACAAGACGTGCAGGAAGCCTCTGTGACAGAGCCAGCTTTACCCTGTTTTTGCCTGCTAGGGTTGTGTTGCACCTTTGTATTTTTCTTCAGCATTTAGAAGTTATGGAGAATTGCTCAGATCTGAAGCGGGTTCTATCGACTAATTTTGCTTGGCCAATACAAGGGAGGCCTCCATTGCTGAGTAACCTTAAATGGGTAATGGTATCAACTTTCATTTATAGAGCTTACAAACAGCAAAAGCTGTAGTTTTAAGCATAATACGCAAATATGGTCTATGATATAACACCCCAACGACAAGGTCTAAGAATACTGTCATCAATGAGCCCTGCTACCATATTGAAGAATGAGGCTCAGCCCAAGTTCCTTCCTAAGGAGACTGAACTCTGAGGCGAATATATGTTTTTAAGACATGTCCAACATGGCCAACCATGTTATTACATGGCCAACCATGTTATTACGATCTCAAAAGCACTCTCTTTAATTCTTGGGTGCCTGCTGTATCTTATGAAAGATAATGCCCAGTTGAAGGTATATATATATTACCTCTTCTTTTAGAAAATAAACACATCAATGTGCAGTTTGAAATTTGTAAGTCACTTTCAAAACTAAGGGGCCATTACGACGGCGGTCGGATGGCCACCACCCGGGCGGCGGTGGGACCGCCGTGCCGGCGGTGGACATCCGCCCGCAACCGCGAGCCAGAAAACCGCAGATCAAATTAGGATGGTGGTGGAGACCGCGGCAGTGGGAAATTCCGACCGCCGTTTTACCGTCGGTTGCCTTCCGCACTCCCGCCTGGCGGGCGGATCAGGACCGGGATAATGTCGGCGGTGCAGAGCAGGCTCCGCCGGCAGGATTATGATGCCGGCGGTAGCCAGCCTTTCCTCAGCGGTCAGACCGCCATTAGAAGGCAAGCGGTGATTGTCTACCGGGGCCCGTTGCGGCCCCCAATGTTTTGGGGGGGGTGTGGGTGCACTGGGGGTGTACCCGTGGGCCCCCCCTACATTTCCCTTTACCAGGTGGCAGGCACTGTGCAGTGCCTGCCACGCAGTGCAGGGACATGCAGGACATGCTCCTTTTGGCATCACGGCAGTGCTGCGGGCAACAGCTACCGCCGCAATGTTGATGCCTGCGATCCTACCGCTGCGGTCGAATTTCTACCGCGGGCATCGTAATCCGACCAGCGGTTTTCCCGCGGTCCATGTGGGCGGTCTTTTCCCGCTACCATGGCGGTCAGGGAGGTTTTCCGACCGCCATCGTAATGGGCCCCTAACTATGGGTTATAATGTTGCATGCTATGCAGAGGTCTGCATTTTTGTAGGGATCATAGATTGTGCAACAAATAATCTTTATGTCACACATAGCTACATAAAGGGGGATATTCTCAAGAACATGCGTTAACTATCGCCAATTTCGCTTAACGCAACTTCTCACATCGCAGTCTATCGCAGGAAAATAACACCGTGTTAACGCAGTATTCTCAACCCGGCGGCACCATGCGATAGTCCCACGATAACGCGACAAATGCCAGCGTTAAAATTAACGCGACGCCGAAAAAATGCGAAACACGAACGCCAAAAAAGTTGCGATGTCCCAAATCGCGAAACAAAAATCAGCGATAACCAGCAACAGGCCTGCGATTCCCACGCGACATGTGGGAAAATGCACTATAAAAGCAGATTTAAAAAAAAGATAAAAAAATTTAACTGCGTAGCACCATGGACGCACCCGGACCAAGTGCAGAGGACAACGCGAACCCCACAAGCCCCACAGATGACCATCCAGGAACCCCGGGGCCGGGGAAGGGCAAGGAGAAGAGGAAGAGGAAGATGGGGTTCAGTCCGCAGGAAAACCGGATCATTGTCACGGAGGTGACAGAACACTAGCCACAACTGTTCGTCACCTACACTGTGTCATCGGCAACACAAACTGAAATATGGCAGCACATCGTGAACAACGTGAATGCAGTCGGAGTGTCGAGGAGGACAATGGAAAAGGTCAAGAGGCGCTGGAATGATGTGAAGGGCAAAACCAAGAAGAAACTCGATGCCAACATGAAAGCAGCAACGCAAATTGGAGGTGGGGGACCAGCGGCACACCAGGAGCTGGATGACATTGAGAAAATGGTGGCCACAGTCATCAGTCGGGATACGGTGCCAGGAGTCGGGGATCGGGACACTGCTCAACATGAACTGACACAACATCAACAGGGTGAGTACCGACCAGGGACTGGGGGGACGGGGGAGATGGGCACAACGGCACACATGCACAATTAAGTACAGCACACTGCACACCCACAATGATCTGGACCATGTCCCTGATCCCACACTGCAGCACACATACAGAAACTCAGGGAATGTGTGTTGAAATGAATTTATTTGCACATGCTGTGCCTGTGGTCATTTTGTACTGTCTCATGATTGCTAAAGACTGTAACAATGTGACGTCCTCATGTGAAGAAATTGTCAATGATGTTGTTCCTACGGGCTATTCCTGCTGCAGCTGCAGTGGGGTGTGGTGCACCTGCCTCATCTTCCTCATCGTCCGGTGCATCTGGCACTTGTAACCATGGGGCATTGGTGCGTACACATATGTTGTGCAACATACAACATGCAACGATCATCTTGTATACGATGTCTGGGCTGTACAGGAGCCTCCCACCTGTGATGTCCAGGCACCTGAAACGTGACTTCAACACGCCAAATGTGCATTCCACGATGCCCCTGGTGCGTTTGTGGGCCGCATTGTACTGCCTCTGGGCCTGTGTGTTCGTGGCTCGGAGGGGTGTCATCATCCAAGGACAGACTGCATATCCTTGATCACCTGTGACAGTGCTGAGAGACATGAGTCAATAGTTGGTTCTGCATGATGTGTTGGCAGGCTCACTAGTTGATTGGCGTGTGATATGTGTGTCATAGTGATTCCTGTGTGACATGTACTGCTTGTAGCAAATGACCGCCATTAATGTGTACTACGTAGCCTCACTTCTGCTCCTCCCTCCCCCGAGCCTAATTACTTGTGTGCGCTGCGCGGTTGCATCACTTGCACTCCTACGGCACACCATTGTCATGCCTGTCTGCGCATGTCCACAAGCCTGACAACGACACTGTGATGTTGTGCGTTGAAGGTGGGCGGCCACGTGTGTGTAGGCCTATGGTAAGGATAGGGTGGACACAGATGTAGAGTTCATGGCTGGCTGAACTCGCGATGCGGTCGAGGCAAGACCTTTGGCTTATGCTGCGGCAATAGCGATACACACACAACAGTTGGCATGTATGATCCCGGACCCCGAGCGGGCTTGCGCTCATTCATTTATCCCTTCAGCCGAGCCCGCACTCCGGGAGCATGTTACATTGCAACTTTGTCCATTGCGGGACGGGTGGCGCCGACACTACAACAGAGACACGCATTAGGTACTTCATTGGCAAGCCCAACACTTAACCACGCCCAGAGCCCCGGGGTGATCATCCACACCCTTACGCTGGACTGTCGTACGCCAGCCCACTCCGGCAATGCCTACAGGGGGGGTACGACACAGCTACATGTCCCAGGTCTCACCCACTGCCTGAGGTGACATGGTTGCGTCCGCTGTACACAGCACAATGCAATGTGGTAGGGCCCGGGACCCTCATGCATACGCAATGACCACACGGACACACTTAGATAGTTTGTGGAACTGGCTACGGGCACGTGTGCCCGGCCCCTTTTATTGCCAGGGTCACATGTCCAGTGACGCCTGTGCTGGATGGGTGTGGGGTGAGTGTGAGCCAGCCCTCAAGGAGTGTTTGGTGCTGGCAACAACTACAACAGTGATCAGACAATCAGAAGTTCACAGTTCAAACAGCAAGGGTCTATGACTTGAGCTGCACGGAGTTAGTGGCCCCGGATGCACAGCGTCCGGCACATGGAACACTGCCACAGGACGGTGACTACCGGTGCACTGAGGTAGGGCCACGAGAGCTGAGCGGGTCCTCGTCGATGTCCAAGGTGAATGTCGCGGAGGATTTTGGGGGACAGTGGAAGGTGATCTTCCAGGGCATGATACAGAGGGTAGTACCAAGCAGACACAGGCAATATGGAGGAGATGAATGCTACAGACTCATTTTTGACACCAAGTCAGTATCAGCTACATGATGATGAAGACAACCCCCAGGCCATAGACTCAGACGCCACCAAAGTTCAACCAGAGAGTGTCCATGAATTTCGGGGCACGGTGTCAGTGGCACCAGAGCTGAAAGGGGATGCAGTCTGCGATGAGGCCTGTACAATGGTATTAACTCTGCCATAAATAAATCAAGACTCCAAATGTGTGACCTACTTGACTGTAGTGTAGGCCGGAGGCAGTGGTCAGCAGGGGCCCCCAGCCACGTGTCCTTGGCTTGCGATGCACAGAGTTAGTGGCACAAGAGCAGTTGTTGGTAGTGTTCGGTCACCTCCGTAACGAGGATCCTTTTTTCATCCGGTCTGAACCGCGTCTTCCTCTTACTCCTCTTCTTGCGTACAATGATATGGACTATGCCATTGAACAATCAAGACTCAGTACCAAATGTGTGACCTACTTGACCGCAGTGTAGGCCGGAGGCAGCGGTCAGCGCGGGCCAACCGCTGTTCAGGCAGCTCCTCCTGGTACTCTCACACACGACGTTGGAATACCATGTGGCGATGATTTGTGGTTGACAAAGGTAGAAGCACCAGAGCTGAGCGTGTGTGCAGCCTGCGACGATGCCGTGCCCTGCCTGGTCCGGACTGGATTGGATAGGTGTGAGGCCTGCTGGACCGCAGTGTAGGCAGTACACGGGTGACCCCGTGGTGCTGGGCCGCAGTGTAGGCCGAAGGCAGTAGTCAGCAAGGGCCCACAGACACGTGTCGTTGGAATGCTATGCACAGAGTTGGTGGCATCACATCGAAGGGAGTACGGTGATATCAAATCTGCCATAAACGTATGTACTCTGCCATTGTATGATCAAGAGTCGGGTCCAAATGTGTGACCTACTGGACCGCAGTGTAGGCCGGAGGCAGCGGTGGAGTACGTCAATGAGAAAGGAGTACTGGGGGCCTGTGTCGCGGAGGCCGTGATGGTCTGAGGAGGCTGCCATGGTCTCGGGCCTCGGGCTTGGAGCTTGCACCGGCACGTGGTGGGCCCTCTTTGACACACGCCGGTGTCGGCAGGTGAGCAGTGAGGCCTGGGTGCGCTGGGGCGGGCAAGACGGGTCTTGGGACCAGCGACCTGGGGTGCAGCAGGCGCAGAGGATCGCAGGCACCGCCGCTCACCGCGTCGGCCTCGTGGCGGGTCAGAGGTGCCGCCCTGGCAGACACGTTGGCCATTCCGGAAGAGAACCACGCCCAGAGTAACAGGCTTTTTATTCACACCCCTACGCTGGCCTGGCATACGCCGGGCCAGCCCACTCCGCTCACGCTTACAGGGGGGGGACGTACCAAGCTACATTTCTGCATTCTTCCCCACTGGCTGCGGTAACATGGTTGCGTCCACTGTCCAGTACACTGCAGACACTCGTGTCACTCTTATCACATAGGTATACTGTTGGAAAGTTCCAAACAAATTAGTTTTGCCTGCACAGCGCTTACACTGCACATGTAAAATCTCTTGTATTTTAAGAAAAAATCTTAAAAGCTTCTTAGAGCCCGCCCATTACGTACCTTACTGTCTGGCTCCCAAGTGGTTCCCACCTCGCTCTACTTACCATTGGCTTGCTCCCACGTCACCTTACTTACCATTGTATGGCTCCCTCGAGGCTCCCACGTGGCTCTCACGTCACTCTCGTTTCCTTACTTCCTATCTGTTAGAGCCTCCTCACCTCCATCTTCCTCCTGGGCTTCGAGTCTTCATCGTACCGTGGAACCTGGACCACCAAGTACTGCTTCCAGTGACCAGTGCCCTTCCACTGCAGTTTTTAATGTCATTTTGAGTCGCTTCCATCAGTCAATCCCACCTACCCTGGCTTGCTGACATCACTAACTAGCCAGTTCTCCCCACATGCAACTAAAATGAAGGCCGGTTCCTTGCCCTGAGGATTATTGCACTGCTTCTCCCACTGGGTTCTCAATGACATGTAACTAGGCCGGCAGCAGAATGGTCATCGATGTCGCCGGTTCCAATGGGCCCTTACAGCCCGTGGCCCTGCCACACGTCAGAGGTGAGCTTCTGTGCAAGGCAGTGTGCATGGAATGTGTGTGGTGAATACATGGCCATTGTGAGAGCTGCACAAGACGTGCAGGAAGCCTCTGTGACAGAGCCAGCTTCACCCTGTTTTTGCCTGCTAGGGTTGTGTTGCACCTTTGTATTTTTCTTCAGCATTTAGAAGTTATGGAGAATTGCTCAGATCTGAAGCGGGTTCTATCGACTAATTTTGCTTGGCCAATACAAGGGAGGCCTCCATTGCTGAGTAACCTTAAATGGGTAATGGTATCAACTTTCATTTATAGAGCTTACAAACAGCAAAAGCTGTAGTTTTAAGCATAATACGCAAATATGGTCTATGATATAACACCCCAACGACAAGGTCTAAGAATACTGTCATCAATGAGCCCTGCTACCATATTGAAGAATGAGGCTCAGCCCAAGTTCCTTCCTAAGGAGACTGAACTCTGAGGCGAATATATGTTTTTAAGACATGGCCAACCATGTTATTACATGGCCAACCATGTTATTACGATCCCAAAAGCACTCTCTTTAATTCTTGGGTGCTTGCTGTATCTTATGAAAGATAATGCCCAGTTGAAGGTATATATATATTACCTCTTCTTTTAGAAAATAAACACATCAATGTGCAGTTTGAAATTTGTAAGTCACTTTCAAAACTAAGGGGGTCATTACGACGGCGGTCGGATAGCCACCGCCCGGGCGGCGGTGGGACCGCCGTGCCGGCGGTGGACATCCGCCCGCAACCGCGAGCCAGAAAACCGCCAGTCAAATTAGGATGGTGGTGGAGACCGCGGCAGTGGGAAATTCCGACCGCCGTTTTACCGTTGGTTGCCTTCCGCACTCCCGCCTGGCAGGCGGATCAGGACCGGGATAATGTCGGCGGTGCAGAGCAGGCTCCGCCGGCAGGATTATGATGCCGGCGGTAGCCAGCCTTTCCTCAGCGGTCAGACCGCCATTAGAAGGCAAGCGGTGATTGTCTACCGGGGGCCCGTTGCGGCCCCCCAATGTTTTGGGGGGGTGTGGGTGCACTGGGGGGGTACCCGTGGGCCCCCCCTACATTTCCCTTTACCAGGTGGCAGGCACTGTGCAGTGCCTGCCACGCAGTGCAGGGACATGCAGGACATGCTCCTTTTGGCATCACGGCGGTGCTGCGGGCAACAGCTACCGCCGCAATGTTGATGCCTTCGATTCTACCGCGGGCATCGTAATCCGACCGGCGGTTTTCCCGCGGTCCATGTGGGCGGTCTTTTCCCGCTACCATGGCGGTCGGGGAGGTTTTCCGACCGCCATCGTAATGGGCCCCTAACTATGGGTTATAATGTTGCATGCTATGCAGAGGTCTGCATTTTTGTAGGGATCATAGATTGTGCAACAAATAATCTTTATGTCACACATAGCTACATAAAGGGGGATATTCTCAAGAACGTGTGTTAACTATCGCCAATTTCGCTTAACGCAACTTCTCACATCGCAGTCTATCGCAGGAAAATAACACCGTGTTAACGCAGTATTCTCAACCCGGCGGCACCATGCGATAGTCCCACAATAACGCGACAAATGCCCGCGTTAAAATTAACGCGACGCCGAAAAAATGCGAAACACGAACGCCAAAAAAGTTGCGATGTCCCAAATCGCGAAACAAAAATCAGCGATAACCAGCAACAGGCCTGCGATTCCCACGCGACATGTGGGAAAATACACTATAAAAGCAGATAAAAAAAAAAGATAAAATAATTTAACTGCGTAGCACCATGGACGCACCCGGACCAAGTGCAGAGGACAACGCGAACCCCACAAGCCCCACAGATGACCAGCCAGGAACCCCGGGGCCGGGGAAGGGCAAGGAGAAGAGGAAGAGGAAGATGGGGTTCAGTCCGCAGGAAAACCGGATCATTGTCACGGAGGTGACAGAACACTAGCCACAACTGTTCGTCACCTACACTGTGTCATCGGCAACACAAACTGAAATATGGCAGCACATCGTGAACAACGTGAATGCAGTCGGAGTGTCGAGGAGGACAATGGAAAAGGTCAAGAGGCGCTGGAATGATGTGAAGGGCAAAACCAAGAAGAAACTCGATGCCAACATGAAAGCAGCAACGCAGATTGGAGGTGGGGGACCAGCGGCACACCAGGAGCTGGATGACATTGAGAAAATGGTGGCCACAGTCATCAGTCGGGATACGGTGCCAGGAGTCGGGGATCGGGACACTGCTCAACATGAACTGACACAACATCAACAGGGTGAGTACCGACCAGGGACTGGGGGGACGGGGGAGATGGGCACAACGGCACACATGCACAATTAAGTACAGCACACTACACACCCACAATGACTCTGGACCATGTCCCTGATCCCCGTGCCACACTGCAGCACACATACAGAAACTCAGGGAATGTGTGTTGAAATGAATTTATTTGCACATGCTGTGCCTGTGGTCATTTTGTACTGTCTCATGATTGCTAAGGACTGTAACAATGTGACGTCCTCATGTGAAGAAATTGTCAATGATGTTGTTCCTACGGGCTATTCCTTCTGCAGCTGCAGTGGGGTGTGGTGCACCTGCATCATCTTCCTCATTGTCCGGTGCATCTGGCACTTGTAACCATGGGGCATTGGTGCGTACACATATGTTGTGCAACACACAACATGCAACGATCATCTTGTATACGATGTCTGGGCTGTACAGGAGCCTCCCACCTGTGATGTCCAGGCACCTGAAACGTGACTTCAACACGCCAAATGTGCATTCCACGATGCCCCTGGTGCGTTTGTGGGCCGCATTGTACTGCCTCTGGGCCTGTGTGTTCGTGGCTCGGAGGGGTGTCATCATCCAAGGACAGACTGCATATCCTTGATCACCTGTGACAGTGCTGAGAGACATGAGTCAATAGTTGGTTCTGCATGATGTGTTGGCAGGCTCACTAGTTGATTGGCGTGTGATGTGTGTCATAGTGATTCCTGTGTGACATGTACTGCTTGTAGCAAATGACCGCCATTAATGTGTACTACGTAGCCTCACTTCTGCTCCTCCCTCCCCCGAGCCTAATTACTTGTGTGCGCTGCGCGGTTGCATCACTTGCACTCCTACGGCACACCATTGTCATGCCTGTCTGCGCATGTCCACAAGCCTGACAACGACACTGTGATGTTGTGCGTTGAAGCAGCAGTGTATGTCGACATGGAAATGTCTGTGGTCTGCATACTCAAGACTGTCCAGCACATCCACGCCACACTTGGTGTTGTGTACATTCACATTCATGGGTCATTTGCCTCCTTCGCACATGCCTGGTTTCCACCTCTCCCCACATCCTGCTATTGTGTGGCTGAGGTGCCATGCCGTTGATGGCTTGTGTACATGGCTAGCCCAGGTTGCCACAGTAAGTTGTGTTGTCATGTCTGGAATGTGGGAATGTTGGTTGTCATGTTGTATGTGATTTTGTGATGTGTGCATTCCCAGAGTTGTGAGTTGTATGTTGGTGGAGTTGAGGTGTGTGGTGTGTTCAGTTGTTACTTACCGACGAGCAGTGCATTTCCATAGGTGCCATCCTGAAAGCGCTGGTTGATGATGGACTGTCGGAAGATGAAGGAATCATGCACACTGCCTGGGTAGTTGGCGACGACATTGGCGAAGAGTCCCCAGTGGTCCACTATTGCCTGCACATTGATGGAATGCGTGTGTTTCCTGTTGCGGTAATTGAGTGCAGTGGCGGCAGGGGGCACGAGGAGTACATGTGTGCAGTCAATTGCCCCCAACACGTGCGGGAAGCCAGCTATGGCGTAGAAGCCTTGCTTGATCTCCAGCTGTTCCTGCGCAGTGTGTGGGAAGTAAAGTTGCTGGGGTACCAAGCTAATGATGGCATCCAAGACAGGTGTGAGGAACTTTGACAGGGCTGGCTGTGAGACTCCTCCGACTATTGCAGTTGTTGGTTGCAAGGTCCCAGAGGCCAACAGGTGCAGCACGGCCAGCAGCTTTGTCTGCGGAGGGATGTTGGTTCTCCGCTGTGTTGGTACCGTCAGCCTGTGGGCGATGAGGGTCAGGATGCGGAGGATGGTTGTCCTTTTGAGCCTGTAGTGGGCAATTACTTCCTCTGGCGTTAAGTCTCCAAGGCTAGTGCGTTTTCGGAAGGTCCGGTGTCTTTGTCTGCGCTGCCTCTGTAGTAGTCCGGGGGGGGGGTCCTGGTGGGGGTGGGGGTCCTGGCGGTGGTGGCGGTGGGTGTTGTGGCCCTCTTCGGGCTCCGAGCTGCATGATCAGTAGCTCCATGGCATCTGTTGTTCTTCTGGTGTGGCTGTGGGCTGGGCTCCCTTTTATGGTGCAGGTTGTCGTCCAACTTAGCACCAGGTAGGAGCAGGTGTTAAATCCATGCTGCTAACGTGCCTTATCGCATGTTTTTGAATCTTATCGCCGATCTGGCTGGTCGTTGAGAATGTTGCGGATTGGTGTTTTCGCTGGTTTTTGCACGGGAACTCCTACTCTGCATCTCATTAGCGTTAGTTGCCGGTGTCATCTGTGGCGATGTTTTTTGCGGCTGCTATCGCGGGTAAACTGGTGATATCGGCTGTTAGCACCTGCTTGTGAATGGTGCGATGAATTTATCGCCACTTTGGCTGCGATAAAGTGCCGCTAACTCGGCGATAAGTCCTTGTGAATATGCCCCAAAGTGTTTTTCCAGTGAACAATGTTGAGAAGAGATTTGAAAGGCTAGTTTTCCCTTTGTTTGCATACACAGCAGTTGTAAATCTGCCCAGGGACCTGCCTTTCACACTACCTGCTGACAATAACTACAAATATTCTGATGTAACAACTCAACTGTAATTATATATTACAGTACAGAATTAGTGTTGTTCCTCGTTACTACTAAGTGGTGACTTTACAATTAGACCATAATAAAAAAAAATGAGTCATGTTTTTATAAGGTTATTCTCAGCCTCTATGTAGTATAAATATGTTCTTTATTATTTCAATAGCCAGCAAATTCAGTCGAGGTACAGAAGCTGGTCTGTATATGAAAGCATTAATCATTTGCTTTGTTGTCTCTGCGCCTCAAATAGTTTAACTTGGGTCATTTTTCAAAATCATCAGTGGCCTGGCAGTCTCTGCAGTGTTCCGCAGTGTTGGGTCCCTGCTCAGGTTTTTATTCACTTACATCTGTCACAGGATGCTTTGAAGAAAAGTTAAAGCAGCACTTTCACAGAATATTGCCTTCCAAATGAGATTTAGTACTGTACTGTACTTGGCCAACAGTCATTTCGACAGACCCTCTAGAACAATCAGAATATAGATATTATATTGTTACTAGCATACGAGGTGTGCATACTGGGAAGTAGCACTGAAATGTTTGAGCCATGAAGTTTTGTGACTTGCTATACATATGGCTTTATGACCGTGGCCTCGAATAAAATGCATTTAATGAAAGGTAAACAGTGTGAAGAAGCAGCGTGGCAGAAAGGTGCTTGAGCAGAGAATACCCTGTAATCACCAGACGGGACGCTGCGTTTTGCTCCACTTGCAAATGTCTCAATAGCTTTTCAGAGGCTGCAAGTTAAGCACAGTTCCCTTTAATCCCCGTGTGACTGAACAGCAGGGGGTGATTCAAAAAAAGATGATCTTCAAGGTTTTAAGTTATAGAAAGCAAACATTTGCTACTTTAGTCACTGGGTGTATAAGCAGCAAATTACTGTTTATATAAATGCAGAGATTCTAAATGTTTTTTTACTGAACAAGATGACTGTCCCATCGCCAATGCTCGTCACGCATCTTCTTTTCGATTGGCTACATTGGAGGAGGTGAGAAACACATCCATTTTAACTGGATTAAGGTTTGAAAAAATTAAGAGAAATCCACCATCGGTTGAGGAATTAGCATTTATTTGGTCAAGAGGGAGGGGACCTTTACTTCTGGTCTATGGTGATTGCCTTTCAGAGGCTGTCAGACCCCCTTCAGGGGCCATAGAGTTACTAGGGGCTACTAGACCACAACAGAGTCCAGTGCTCCATCCTTCTGTAGCTCTGCAAACTGGGCCAAGTGCACCCTTCCCACACTCGACTCTCAGGGTGACTAGGCTCAACAGTCAAAGGCTTCTCAAGGAGGTAGGGCAGGGGGACTCAAATAGTCAAATAACAGACAAAATAATTTACTGTCAAGACTAGTGCCTTTCGTACTAATATGAGAAGTACTTTAATATCACAGGACCCTAAAATACTGCACAAATTATTGGGAGTTCAGCTACATGATCCTACAATCACACCTACATTACTCTAGTCAAGTGAGTAATTTCTCACACACATCAGAGTGACCTAACAAAACTCCTATGGTGCCTGCAGTATCTACACTGCTAAGCAGAGGTAAAAGGTCATAGCCAGAATCCGGGACAGGTACAAACTCACTGTCAGGCTGTGCCAGCAACTACCATGTTGGGAAACCGTATGTTTAATTGTTCATATTTTTAGCTAAAGAGTTCCCACTAGTGGTAAGTATTCTCCTAATGGTCAGGCTTATCTTTACGAATTCAAGACGCAGTCTCTCAGTCTTTAACACTTGGCCACGTAGGATGCAGATTTGCGCAGAAGGTGTTGGTGTGCTCTTCGTGGGCGCACTGTCAGCATATTTGTCAGTGGGTGCAGGATGGCGGGGAGCAGCTCCGCCTCTCTTATCTTGCCCCTTAAAATGAACAGCAGTGGCCATCCTCCTTTGTCAGTTGTGACTTCAGGTCTTTGGGAAGTTCTTCAGTGACAGCAGTGGTGTTGGTCCTTACAAGTTTCAACAGCATGTAGAGGCAGCAGAAGAACAAGTCCCTTCAAACCACACTGTAGGGACGTCTGACGTCATGCTGCAAATCTGGGTTTTTGACACTTCCTGCCGTTCACCACATGCCCCATGCAGAGAGGATGGGTGACCCGCTCACAGCTCGGTCAGCTCCGGATCCACTCCTGGTGCAAATCAGCTCTTCTGAATGCTTCCTACACCATGAATGTGGCTGTTCTTCTCCTTCTGTACAGTCGCTCTTGTGGCAAGGCCTTACATTCTCCAGTCCATAACTCTATGAGCAGGCAGGTATACGTCTAGGTGCTATGCAAACACAGCCATTGTCCAGCAGGTTATGCCGATTTGGAAACTGGCTGTCATACCGAAAGGAATTCTGGATCACAGCAGCTTCTTGAGTACTCTTCAGAGCACTCTCTTCCTTGTTTAAGAAGAATTTGGAACTGAACAAAGTGGATGCTTTGGGTTCCATCTTTATACTCATTTCCCAGATAGGGGCTCTAAAGTCCAGGAACTGGTTTGAAATGGTTCCTTTTCAAAGTGTATTTTCTGGCTGCAGCACAGGCACAGCCGTTGTGAAAGACAGCTCTCACTGCAGATAGTGCTAATGCTGACTCCCCGCAGGTGTATCCAAAACATAGATACAAACTGTGAGACTCTGCACCGGGCCATCAGCCTTTCTGAATTAGCACAAAACATATACAGTGGCTCACATGGAACTCATTCGAAATAGTAATCAATAGTACAGCTCAATAACTGTAAACAACAAATGGAACAAAATATATACCTGCAGAGGTTCAGTCATGTAAACAAGTGAGTTTATTTCACCTTGTAAGTCAGTCTGATCTTTATAAGTGCATAGTGACCCCCAAGTGAGTGAAAACCACAGCCAAACAAAAGGCTTGCGACACTGCATGAGCAATCCACAATATATTGTTAATACAAATAACCTTATCATACAGTCTTTCTTATCACAATGCCCACTGTTATCAGATAGCACAGTGTTGTGAACGAGTGGAAAAATATGGATGTGGCTAATAAGAACCTGAATGTGTGGTTGTTTTGCTACATAACTGTTTGTCTATGATAAAAAGAGGCTCGATTCCACAGTGTATGTATGTATACGTATATATATATATATTTCAACAAGAGCCCGGCTTCCCACAGATCATTGCTACAGCTTCCCAGGTATGGACCACTCCACGCGAGTTTAGAGTTCAGAAAGTGCTTTAATCAGGCAAAGTTTCATCAATGGAACAAACTAACAAGGCAATTGCCATCCATATATTAATATAAATATATACAGACCACTTAGAAATCTGTTTGACAATCCGACATTTCATGTATACCACGTGACTTAAAAATAATTTTAAAAGGTTTTAAAAATAAGTCTACAGCGGTTGAGTGAAAAGACAAGAATGGGATGTAGTGTGAGAAATAGTTTGGTAGGTTTACAGTGCCACTCATGGCAAGGTTGGCCAAGTAAAGAGAATTGGGCACTAGGGCCAGTTTGTCTGCAGGATTATGGCTGCTGTTGCTTGCACCCACTGCAAGCAAGCCACAGATATTGTTGGGGAAGATCAATGTGCACACTGTTGGAGTATTTAATAGGAGCTGGTATAAACAATCAGTAATACCCAGAACCAGTGATCTCTTCCTGCATTGGTGAGTCCCAGCAAATGTTTTTTTTATTTTCCCTCTAGTTTGCACATAGAAATTAATTGGTTTTATAAGCTCTTTAAGACCTTGGTCCTGGCTCCAGGGCAGCTAATTGGAGTGGTTGTCTGTTGTTCTGTAAATCATATTCTTTTCAGATGACCCTATTGATGGCAGATGTCTTATTCACTATCAAGCTGAACTCACTTTGTTATTGTGAGCGGAGAGAAAGGTCTGGTGTGATGGTAAAAGCACAACTACTCACTCAAATATAGGATCTCATGTAATTAGGTGAATACACTTCGATTATCCGATTATTTGTCATTCTTTCGGTATTCTGCTATGTATAATAAATTACTATTTCTTTAAGATACACATCTGAGTAATTATTCCTTTAACAGGTGAGTGAGTAAAAACATATGTCTATATTACTTAAAAAATACAAACAAAAAGAGAATCTGTATATTAATCACTTAAAGTGATGCATATGATTATGAAAACTCACCCAAGTGGTACATTCTTGACGGGTCGTACCTGGACAGATCTGAAATTAATGACCCGCCAAATAGCAAAATATAACTAGGCTGTTAGATTGATCAACCAATGTACAAATCATTATCGGCCTAATTCTCAAAGAAAGTTTGAAATTATTCCTGTGTAATCACTCTATATTTAGAGCCTATTTCCAAAGTTCTTGCAATTAACAATTTTAGGAGTACTCTTGGGAAGACGTAATTTTAGAGGTCTGCGGAGAGCACTCACATCCACATATAAGAGGCTTTGAATGAAGAGCAATTATTTCACAGCTTATTAATTTTCAATTATTTAATTTTGTTTGTTGTCGATTCCGCTTTCATTGGAAAAGAGATTTAAGTTCATTAATTGTCCTGATGTCTAAAAGGGATTACATTGATAAAAAAAATTATTATCTCGAGATATATAAATGTTCATGTGTGGGCAAAGTGGGGCAGCTTGGTGATGTTTTTTTACTTTGTGATCTAAATTAAGAAATAATTGAAGTCTGACAGCTTTTATTAATTTTTCATTTCTATGCGGATTTTCGGGTCACTTATCTAATATTGCTTTGGTGTTTTTTTAAACAGCTATCAATGTTTTTAAAATGTTTTTTTTTTTTGTCTGCAATCTAAATTTCTATTTTCGAAGGTATTCTTTTTGAAGCATTTTTTAATTATAAGGATCATAGCTAGTATACAGATGTCATTCCAATTCAACCAAATAAACATATAGTATGTCAACAGCATCTACAGATAGATATGAGGGAGAAACAAACCATTTTCTGCCAATCCTCATAGAATTAGGATACGGAGCTCTACATGTTCAAAAATACAGCAAGGAGGAGATGAGGAAGAAGGGGGAGGCGGTGTGACAGTTGCATGCTTAAGTAGATAGTCTTTAATAGAACTATAGAATTTAATAGTTCACTCAATAAAGGCTGTTCAATAGTGTCCGCTGAATTACAGATTAGTGGAAAGGCTACTTTGCTCATACATCACCAATCCTCGGATTCAAGGTATTTGGAGAATATCCGAGGAAGCGTAGTGAGTTGATCCTGTAGGCCATAAAGCAACTTCTAATGAGTTTCCATTATCATTTCTAAGTACGATTCACAACAAGCAGGGACCAGAGGGGATTTCCAGTACCTCATTATGCATAATTTAGCTGCAACGAATGTCATGGCGCTATAGCTGTGCAGTCAGGGCCATGCTGGAGATCTGATACGTCCTATAGAAGGCCTAATTGGAATTGCATCTGCTAGTATTCGACATAAAGGACAAATCGAGGACCAATAAGGGTCAATTTTTGGGGGAACAGAATCGGAGAGAGTGATTCAAATCACATTTTTTAATGTCACATCTCGAGCAGAACTGTCCGAGAGAAGGCCATCAGTTAGTTTGCAGGCTTGTAGGTGTCCAATACTAGACATGCAAGATTTTGTAGTAGCAGATTTTTTAAGGTAGTTCACAGAGGCCTTTGCTGGGATTAAATAGCAGGGAAACTGGTAATCTCCTCTATTTCACAAGAAAGCTATCTATGAAGCCTCGAGAGGTGCTCTGGTGCTTTAGAATATACTTCAGGTATCAATATATAGGGTATCAATTTAAAATGTAGGCTGGATAGAACAGCTCCATGACGAACCCAGACAGTTAACAAGGTGAGTATTGATGAGGTCTGGGAATTACAAGGAGGAGGACAAAGGATACTCCTTGGCCAATTGAAATGAATGCCATCGTGGGACTCGCTCAGAGAACACCCCAAGTCCAGTCTATCTCAACTGTCCGTGAACGTGTCACTGGAGGTCATAATATTTGCTTTGATCCACTGCTGCCTAGAGATTCAACGGTTCACAATCTGTATTCTGCCATTGTTCCATATACTGGCAGCTGAATGTATCAATCTGCAAACCTTAAGCTTCTGATATGCAAGAGCCCAAGTGCAGCACATCGTGTGAATTATTGGGTTGAAAGATTTTGTTGGTGCCTTATTAATTAATACCCTACAGCAGGCCTGCACTCTTGGGTATCTCCATTAGTCTCTCTTCTAAGTACCAGCAAGTAGATAGTTCACTTCCCTGTGACATCAGATGTTTCACTTGTGAGAGTTCATTGGCAATGACGTACAGCTGAAACGCTGGGAGTCTGAGACCACCTAAAATGGTGGTAGCATGTACCTTGGCTGACTTGAGATGGGCTTTCCATCCTGCTGAGATGGCTGATCAGACTAATTTATAGATTTCTAGTCAGAAGTATTTGGGCACTGAAAGAGGAAACGCATTGACATTCTTGGAATGGTGCAAGGATGGTTAAACCTGTAGCCAGAATAGAATTGTGCCACCTTGAGTACTCCACTGACAATGAAAAAAAGGCATTTCTGGACATTCCTCTCATTTTACATCATCACTAGGTAATGCCATGGACCTGCTGCCTTGTGTCTCCTTGTAGTAGCATTGGTCCTGGGTGTTTCTAGCATGTCTATATGTGTTTTATAAGGAACATGGGGGTTTGACCAAAACCGATTGCCCTGTAATGTATACCTCACAACGGGGATAACAGTCTGGGTATTGCACATTGTTAATATATTTATGGCATACATGAAGGTTTTGGTGTTGTCTTTCTCGGGAATGTTCTCCCTCTTTATCACCAATTCAGGAGAACATTATCACTCTGGCAAGCCGCAATTATAAGCAAATCATTGCTCTAACAGTCCAGATACAGAACTATGAACTTCTGAGTCTTCTCGTTCGTATGATTTCCTTCTTCCTGTTCATGTGACTTTCTCTTTCAAGGGATGTTTGTCCATGTTACATTTTATGGTAAGTACACTGGGGTTGGAGATTTATATCTATGACAGACCAAGTATCCATCTATGGACATTCAATCTTAAGGCAGATTTTGAACTCTGATTTCACAGACCAACAGAATGTATCTGTCTCTTCGCTCATATAAAGTTCTCTTTCTGAAGGTGTATGCTTTTTTGGATTTTATCCTGTGACACCACTTGGTGATGGGGTATTTATCCCTCTGACAGTCTGTGTTCACAGAGTTTCATCAGACATTGATTTTACTCACCAGCCAACCACGATCATGGTTACCTGACAGGTAATGACTAGGAGGTCTGTCATTTCATGTTAAAGGGGTGGTGCAGTCCATGTTAATGGGTAATTCGTCCCTTTGGTACTTAATATTTCTAGAGAAGTTATATCTCTTCAGTCTACAAAGATAAGAGGAGGGCACAATATGGGGGAGCTTCGAATTCGTATTCCTATTATCACTTTACAGCTAGTTTATCCTATTTCAGTGATGTTCGCTGCACTGCAAGTTCCGTTCATGAATGACGAATGTAGTAAGATTGTTTCACTTAAATAATTTTAGAGTGGGTAAATGTACCTTTAACTCGGTACGCAGACATAATATTGAGTTGTAAATATCGATATGCTATATCGATGTTTAAATTTCGATATGACAGAATATCGACCTGCAAGAATATCGACTGCAAGAATATCGACATGCAGGTAAGAAAGATCGTTTTACTTAATATCGAAGTTAGTAATATCGTAAGTCAAAATATCGTTGTTAATAATATCGGGGGAAAAAATTGTGTTTTTTATGTTAGTATATGTGTTACAAGTATAGGTTATTTTTTTAATGTATGTTTGAATTTTTTATAAGTAATTTATTTTATGTTCATTTTTTTGTGTGTATTTTCATTCCGTAGCAGGTTGTGGGTTTATAGGGGAATAGGGTGGGAAGTAATTTATTTATAATATATTAATTAATATTTTTTTTAAAGATATTAATTTTTAAAATAAATAACTATTGCGTTTTTAGTTCTGTAGCGGGTTGAGGGTTTATATGGGAATAGGGTGGGAAGTAATTTAATTGAAATTAATTAATTAATTAATTAATATTGATGTATTTAATTTATAATGCTAATTGTGTTAATTAATTGGTTATTAATTAAATTTTAATTGATTATTAATTAATAATAATTAATAGGTAAATGTGGTAAATGTGTAATTTTTTTAGGTGTGGGTTGTGGTTTTATAGGGGAGTAGAGTGGGAAGTAATTTAATTATAATTAACTAATTAATAATTTTATTAATTAATATTTATGTAATTAATATTTTATATTAATTGTGTTAACATTTTTTATTAATTAGATATTAATTATTACTAATCGATTGGTAAATATGTTAATTGTGAAATTTGTTTAGGTGTGGGTTGTGGGTTGACAGGGGAGTAGGGTGGGAAGTAATTTAATTGTAATACATTTTTTAATATTTTTATATATAATATTTATTTAAAGTGTAAGTAAAGTGTAAGTAAAGTATTTTATTTGCACAATTAATTAAAATCATTGCAATTCATACAGAACAAGAGTTAAAAACACTGTGCATATTCTACTTTTTTTTAAATATCCGTGAGAGCAAAGTGATTCATTGCTGGTAGGGCAAAGATTCTTGGTGATCGTCTTCTGTTAACAGGGAATTAATCTCGGACATGAATTTTACAAAACGGGCGGCCATCTGAGCTGAGTCGCCCCTCATGCACTCCTCTAGGGCTTCTTGGCATGTCCGGACATTCAAAATCCGCCAAATTGGACGCAGCAAAAAAGTTCGTAATGGCAGTAAGGTTCTGCAGGTGCACAGGATGTGAATTAAGTTTTCTTCCCCGCTCTTACAGAAACGGCACTGTGTGGGCACATCTTCCTTAAATCTCCGGTCATACTTATACGCCCTCAGTGGGATTAGGCCAAAACGTAACCTCATTAGATGGTGTTTCACTCGTGATTTCATGGATGATGACAAATAGTGTGGTAGGGTTTTAGGACCATAGAGTTTTGACGCCCAACTGCCATGGGAGAGATTCTTCACGGTTAGGGCATCATGTTTGAGTGACAAGATCTTTGCTTGTTTGGTCAAGATTTTTGTGATCGGCCCTATGGGCAGCGAACTTGTCCATATATCTTGAGCCTCTAATGCGTCCAGGCAGAATGTTAAAAATTGATTCCAGGGAGTGCTAGGGTTATTTAACAGAGACCATATGCAGCTCTTTAATGTAAAATCACGAGCCTTTTTGGTTTTTAAACAATAGGCAATAAATCTTGCTTTCATTACCCAATGTTGGGATGACAAAGAGAACTCCATCCGGATTTGGGCGTGAGAGGTCGAGTTGGGTAGATGGAACACTCTGCGAAAGCACATTGACTGGGCTCTATCAAGCCAGGTAAGCATTTTGTCTTTAAAGGTTATGGCGCCAAAAGCTATTGTCGGCAAAAATTTGGCTCCTATCACCCTAATTAGCGGAGAAAAGTCTGGAGAGTGAAGGGCTTTCTTGGTTCTTACAAAAGCCCCCTCCAAACTACGAGCCACTCCCTGCATTGCGGTGATATGCTGCGCTGGTCTCCCTTTGTGATCAATCCAAACTCCCAGATACTTGTATGCGGTCACTATCTCTATTGACTTCCCTTCAATGTACCAGGAGTGCTTTTTGGCTCGTGAGCGCGCAGACTATCATTGCCTTAGTTTTGGTGATGTTAACCTCCAAAGCGTTTGTTTTGCAATACTGGGCCAGAGAATCGAAAAGTCTTTGAAGGCCCACCTGGGTTTGATCAAGGAGAATCGTATCGTCAGCATATTGCATCGATTGAATTTTTGTGGATTCAATTCGTGGTGGAAATGCTCGGGAGAGGGCCAGCCACTCGGGCAGGTCTGCTAGATAGAGTTTGAAGAGTAAAGGAGCCAATATGCATTCCTGCTTTAAGCCTCTATTAGTCATGATTTTGTTGGTAGTTGACCATCTCGAGGAAACTCTTATTTTTACCCAGGTGTCGGTATATAGGGCTATGAGAGCTTTCAGGAGGGGCTGCGGGATGCCCCATTTTGTTAACTTTTCCCAAAGTTTGGGGCGAACAACGCTGTCAAAAGCTTTTCGGAAATCAATGAAGCCCAGGTATAGCGATTTTCCTTTGGTAGCGAGTGTACTTTCAATCATGTGGACTAGGCAGATCAAATTATCTTCGATGTGGCAGCCCTTTTGGAATCCGGTTTGTGTGAAAGGTATTAATTTACGATCTTCCACCCAGGTTGTCAGTTCTTGCAGTAGGACACTTGCATATGCCTTCCCTTCCACGTCAAGAAGGGCTATCATCCGATAATTGTCGGGGTCAGCCCGCGAGCCTTTTTATGGATGGGGACGAGAAGAGATCCTCGCCAGGAGTCCGGAATGAATCCACCCATTCTGGTTACCTCAAATAAGGTGGCCAGCAGAGGGGCCCATTTATGTGTGGATACTTTGTATATCTGTGTTGGTATGCCATTTGGGCCTGGTGCTCCTCCTGGGCGCATTTTCTTTATTATAAGTGCAACTTGATTTGAGGTTATCTTCATAGTGGGTTCCACTTCGAGGTTAGAGTTAGTATGATTGAAGCCAAGAAAGTTTGGCCATTTGGGACTGGCTGGTTCTACATAGAGTGCTTCAATGTGGGCCTCCCATTCAGCAGGAGAAATATTAGTCACTGTGGGGGTTGGGCAGAACTAACACCTTTGTTTACCCAGCTCCAGAATCGTCTTTGATCCTTTGATTTTATAATTTCATGGGCAGTTGCCCAATGATGTTCTTCTTTCATTCTCTGAGAAGTAAACCTTGCTTTCCTATATTCCTTTCGAGTGAACAATATTTTATCTCGCAAGGATTTGTAATCTGTGTCATTATAGGCGTGCCTGCGCAGTAAGTTATTTAATTTGCGCTTAATGCTTGTTGTAAATTGCTTATGCTCAGAGAGACAAGATGTAATTGGGGTGCAGTTATTTGGTCTTTTGATTATCTTTGTGGCTAGGTTTTCTCTGAGGTCCAACACTGCTGTTTCCCACGACAATGCGGTCAGTTGATCACTGTGCTCCTGTTTCAAATTGCCCAAAAAGTCATCCACCTTCTCTTCAATTATTTCCTGGTTGTCCACAGTCCACCGTAGCTTTCTTACGATCTCGAGATTGGATTCTTTCCCGATCAGATTATGTGTTGGGCGATGACAATGCCGGGATGAGACTTTGCACGTTAAAACGGCGTGATCACTTTCCGGTGAAGGAGTTACCACAAATTCCTGGACAAGGTGGAAGTGGGCAACTGAGATCCATATATAATCCAGAGTGGCCATTCTAGCGAAAGACACATGGGTGTATGCAGCGGGCAGGTCTGAGTTTAGTCTTCCATTTAAAATGCGGAGACCCAATTCGTTTAAGTACGCTGCTATCTTTGTCCCTTGACTTTCCTTCCGTTGGTACTGAGACCTTATCTCCGGGATGGCCCACATTTGATTGTCCAATGTGAATTGAAGTGAGAGATCCGGGCCTACCTCCATTAGGTTGGCATTAAAATCGCCCATTATTAACCATATATCGTTTGGATAGTGGGAGGAAAGGTCTCTCATGGCTGGAAGCATTTTACTCAATGTAGCCTCTCGCTTGGTTTTAGAGGGATGCAGGTAGACACAGCCAAGGATCATTATTCGTTGTTTCAATTTGTTCTTTTCCAAGCACTGTGTCTGAGTTTTAACAAAGATATAATCTCCCTGCCCTTCGCACAGTCTGGGAGGCTTTTGCGACCAGGTTATTCTGCACAGCAATCAACACTCCTCCCGAGGCATGGCCACCTACTTGAGATGCTATTGCGTGGGATTCAAACACGGTGAAGTCCTCCCAGGCAATTTTTTCCAAAGACCATGTTTCTTGCAAGGCAATGATATCTTGATTCTTCATAAAATGAGTGGTTGATCGTTCTATTTTTTCCTTTGTTAGCCCGTGGATGTTCCAGGAACAGATTCTAAGGTGATGCGTGACATGCAGGTTGGGCTTCTGTTCGATCGAGATGATCTGTGTTTTACCCCAAGGCCTGGGATAACTAGGACCAATCTTGGGAGTTCTGCCGTTTAAGAGCATATTTACGAGGACCTCCCACTGTGGATGTCGTTATTTGCAGCGGGTTCTCCCTCCAGGACGCTGTTAGGGTTCCTGCTAGGGAGCCACACAAAACTGAAGTAGGTTGCTGAGTAATTATGTTGTTGTTAGACACATTTTTATTATTATGGGCCGTTGAAAGATTGACTGCTATGTCCTTTAAAAAAGCTGGGTACTTAGCTTTGGTAATGAAACTAATCTGGATGCCCCAGTCGTTCAATCGATTTTTGTTGTTCATTAGTGCAGAAGCCATGTCTTTGTTTTGTAGGGTTATTACCGTTGCCTCGCTCGTCTGACCCTGTTCTGGGGCGACAAAAGCCACACTTTCGATATCTGTCGTTTTTATATTTTCTAATCCCGGAAGGTGCTGACACAGCTTTAGAATATTTCCTCTATTGAGGGTATCCCATTTCCCTTGGGATACATACTCTGGGTACAGCAATAATTTGGAGCTTTCTTGAGTCAACTTAGTTACTTCTGCAGTCTTTAAGGAAATGTTATTCTGCTGTTGGTTAATATTTACCATTAGGGTTTCGCAGGGCGTCTTTTCCTCGAGTAGTTGGTTTAAGCCTTCTGATCTATTTACTTTAGAAGTGTGTGGGCGAGCATTAAAAGAAAGATCTTCCCCTCTTGCAATATCTTGAGAGGCCTGCAGCCTATGTTCGGCTATTTCTGGAGTGGTCGAAGCCTTTCCATTTTGCTTTTTTTCCAACTCGTCCCTCAAGTTAATTTGTGTTGCTTTCTCCTCTGTGTATGTTTTAGGTTTGATACCTTTCTCCTTGGTTTCGAGTGGTTGTGCTAGGTCATGGTTACATATGACTTTGTTCGTGGAACCCCGGCCCATGGGCTTTTCTGCACCTTGTTTGAGCGAGGGACAATTACTGGAAGGTTTTATTAATTTATCCAGGGTCTTAAAAGATTTTCCACTGCATTTTTTGGTTTCTTTTTTTCCATTTGGTTTCTCGAGGCTCTCATCCTGGTCTTGCACTGTGCAGCGGTTGGCATCGACCTTAATTTGGCCCCCACCTTGTGTTTCAATGGTATCTTCCAGAGAGTAAGTAATTAAAGTTCCTTTTCCATGAGTGTTGTCGCTAGGAACCGCGGTTAAGTTGGCTGTTGTTTCACTGTCTTCTGTTCTAAGCCAACGTAGTAATGCACTGTCCTTTCTCCTGGCTTTGTTTAGTTTCTTTAATTTCTTCTTATTTTTCCTGGACAGGGGTTGTCCTTCTGTGGGAGGTAGGTTGGCCATATTTGTTGGCACTGTGTAGTTCAATGCGTTGCCTGGCTCTGTTACGAGGTTAGATTGGATAATGTTATCTAGGTCTCTTATTGTTTGTGTTTTGTTAGAAGTAGATATGAGGTCATGATTACCAGCGTCTTTCGAAATTCTGGCTAGATGCTCTTGTGTGATGATGGTCTGCTGCTCATGAGCATCAGAAGGATCGCGATCTTGCATCTGGTAGCTAGTCTTATTATCAGTCGTGTTATCTCTTAGGTGCTCAGGGCTATGAGAGCGTTTTTTCCTAAGGTGTGCCAATGTGGGGGCTGGTTTTGAAGTAATGGAAGAGGGATGATTTTCTGTGCCCGTCTGTGTGCCTCGTTCTTCAAGTCCTCAATTAAAGAGGACATTACTTCCGGGAGTGTTTCTAGTTTTTTTAATATCGGATTACAGCTACATCCACTATAGCATTGGTTTTGACTTTGATTTTTGTTTATTTCTACGTTGTTTTGAGCTCTACGTATCAAAGAGTTTAGTTGGTCAAGTTTTGTATCAATTCTGGTTATTGAATCCGCTACCAAGTGTAAAATGTTTATCTGGACATCTAATTTATCTGCGTGCATATGAGCAGCACTGGCCATTGAGTTCAGGGCTTGATTAGTAACTGAGAGCAGTACCTCAACCTTGTGCGTAGCTGAAGTATCAAGTGGCTCCCTAGGCCAGGATTCTATTTTTGAGAGGTCGTTGTCCTGAGTTTGGGGATGCGATGGAGATGGTTTTATATCTGAATAATTACTAATTGACAAAGGACGTTTCTTTTGAAGACTTTTGTTTAGACCTTTTTGTAAGCTGAGGTCTTTATTGCCGGCACCGGTATTATTGGGATCCGTCAGAGAGGCATTAACCTTTGTCTCAAGCTGGTGTAGGTCCTTAGAGCAGGTATGACTAGAGTGCATCTGAGGGGCAAGAAATGGAGTAGAGGCAAGCGAAGGAAAGTCAAACCTCAGCTTTTGAATATGAAGCTCCAATGCTCCGTTTGATTGATTTGCTTCTATTTCATTTGACGGCGGGCTTTGTAGGTTCAGTAGCTGGAATACTGGGCTCGCTGAGCTAGAGGACGAGATCCATATTGTTGATTCTGGCAATTTATGGCCGGAGTGTTGGGGTGAAACAGCGTCTTTGTCTCCTTTGAGATCCTTAGCTTCCGACCACTGTGATGACTCTTGGTGGGCCTCGCCGGGTTTCACGCTACTGGAGTGCCTGATTATGGCCTGGATAGGAATTTTATTTTGTAAAACATCCGGGCTACTGTTTGGTAGTGACTCTTGGGAGGCAAGTAGGGCTAATTGTAGAGAAGATTGTTCAGAGATGACAGGATCCCTTCCAAGGATAATTATCTCAGGGTAAAGAGGAGCCAGTTGAGGCGTACTTATTTGATTTTCCTCAATTTCCTCGGTTTGGTTGTGGGAGCTTGAGCTCTCGTAGCTCATGGAGTGGGCTACTTCCTTGAGTGTTTGAGTCGGCCGATTGAGATAATCTCTGATGTCTCTGGTGTCACGACATTTCCGTTTGGCTGACGACAGGGTATAATCTGATTGGGCTTCCTCATGAACTTCTTGCCTACTTTCGACCAGGGGTATCCGGCAACTACTTCGACTGGCCAGTTGAACCCCCTTATGCACATCCAGGGTTCCTTCAGGCCGAGTTCCCTTGATTCGCGGGGATATCTGACTCCCCCGTGTTCCCGGTTGAGGGTACAGCATCTTGGCCTTCTGTCGTTTAGCGGTCTTGTGAGGGCGATGGGAGCTTTGCAGCTGCGTAGAGTTCCTTGTTCGCATTTTGCTCTCTTGGTTGTGAATGAGGAGGATTTTCTTTCTCTTTCACTGCGGTTGCTTTTTTTTTTTTTTTTCTGCTCCACTTTATTTCCACTTTGTTCCTCTTTCACCCAAGTAAGGTGGTAGCTGAGCTCTGTTAGGTTCTTTTTAGATAGGCGCACGATAAGCAAGGTCTCTGATGTTACTACAAGGGGGGGGATGCGAAGGGGAGGAAGGAGAGCTGAGCGTGAGTGCACCAAACCGGCCACAAACTCAAACTAGTCGGGCCGCTTCTAGTTCTGCTGGATTGAATTCGCTGGAATAACCAAGGCACCTCAGTCTTTATCACCACTATCCCCACTGCTGACCTCTTCCCCCCCCCACTTGCTTGCCACTCTTTGGTGCTGTTCTGTAGTCTTTGGACGTGGCTGCAGCTGATCAGTTGATGGAACAGTGACTCTGTCTTTGGACGTGGCTGCAGCTGATCAGTTGATGGGGCAGTAACTCCGTTGCACGCCGTGAGCCACAAGGGGTAGTCGGTAGTCAGCGGTAATCAGCAGTAGTCAGCGGTGGCGGTGGCGGGAGAGCCGTGCCCTGCCGTATCGTGTCGAAACGATCGCGGGCAGTTACTGCGACACTCAAACGGCACTCAAAACGGCTCCCGATCTTGCTGCTCGCCTCTGAGCCTCGTTGCATGACTGGTTCGACACACTGGAAAGTCAGACCTGTGTGTAAGTAAATTACTCTGCGTGAGCGTAACTTCTGCATCCACAGATTAATGTACACCAGTCGCCGGCGGCATGTATACTGGATAGGGATTTAAAGTGTTAATTGTGTGATCTAATTTATTTTTAATGGTTTTTAATTTGCTTGTTAATTGTTATTAATTAATTGATATTTCATTATGTTAAATTGTGTAATATTTTATAATGTTGGTGTTGTTGTTTATAGGGGAATATGGTGGGAGGTTAATTATTTTTGAGAAATTGTTTGTTAATTAATGGTAATTATTTTGCAGGAGTGGGCATACTAAATTATTCCCCTCCGCTATCCAACACTTTCCCTACTGTTGCATTTGCTGGAGTGGGAATAGTAAATTATTCCCCTACGCTATCCAACATTTACCCTACTGTTACACTTGGTGGAGTGGGAATAGTAAATTATTTCCACTCGCTATCCAACACTTTCACTACTGTTGCACTCGCTGGAGTGGGAATAGTAATTTTTACCCCCCCCGCTATCCAACACTTTCCCTACTGTTGCATTCGCTGGAGTGGTAATAGTAATTTTTTAACCAACCCGCTATCCAACACTTTCCCTACTGTTGCATTTGCTGGAGTGGGAATAGTAAATTATCCCCTACGCTATCCAACATTTTCCCCACTGTTACACTTGGTGGAGTGGGAATAGAAAATGATTCCCACCCGCTATCCAACACTTTCCCTACTGTTGCGCTCACTGGAGTGGGAATAGTAATTTTTACCCCCCGCTATCCAACACTTTCCCTACTGTTGCACTCGCTGGAGTGGGAATAGTAATTTTTACATACCCGCTATCCAACACTTTCCCTAGTGTTGCACTCATTGGAGTGGGAATAGTAATTTTTACCCACCCGCTATCCAACACTTTCACTACTGTTGCACTCACTGGAGTAGGAATAGTAATTTTTAGTACGCCGGTATTCAACACTTTCCCTACTGTTACACTCGTTGCAGTGGGAAAAGTAATTTTTATCCACCCGCTATCCAACACTTTCCCTACTGTTACACTCGTTGGAGTGTGAATAGTAATTTTTACCTTCCCGCTATCCAACACTTTCCCTACTGTTGCACTCGCTGGAGTAGGAATAGTAAATTTTACCACTTCGCTATCCAACACTTTACCTACTGTTACACTTGTTGGAGTGGGAATATTAATTTTTATCTCTCCGCTATCCAACACTTTTCCTACTGTTGCACTCAGTGGAGTGGGAATAGTAATTTATACCCACCCGCTATCCAACACTTACCCTACTGTTGCATTTGCTGGAGTGGGAATAGTAATTTTAACCCCTCCGCTATCCAACACTTTCCCTACTGTTACACTTTGTGGAGTGGGAATAGTAAATTATTCCCTTCCGCTATCCAACACTTTCCCTACTGTTGCACTTGCTGGAGTGGGAATAGTAAATTATTCCCCTCCGCTATCCAAAAATGTCCCTACTGTTGCAGTTTTTGGAGTGGGAATAGTAATTTTATTCCCTACGCTATCCAACATTTTCCTATTGTTATAGTTAATGTAGTGTAAAATATTTTTTTAGAAATAAATATTAATTTTAATATTTTAATTTATTATATATATAATTTATTTTTATATTTATATTACAGCTTTATATATATATATATATGTATTTATACTTTTTATGTTTCTGACATTTTATAATTAAATTAAATAATTATTTATTAATATTTTTAAGTTAATATATATATAATTTTTTTTAAATATGTGTTTTATTTTTTTATATATTACATTTATTGTTTATCATTTTTAACTATTTTAAATAATTGTAACTATGTTTTTATTAATTATATTTATTCTTTAATTAATTTTACATTGTTTTTAAGACATTTAAAAAAAAGATATTTTATAAAACGATATTTTAAACAACGATATTTTGGTTTCGATATTTTTGAGCTTACCTTTGTAGAGATAGGATGTCGATATTCTGTCCATTGATATTCTGGACTCGATATTGTTGTATGTCGATATTCGGTCCGTCGATATTATGTCAGTGATCCCTTTAACTCATCTCCCATCTTTTCAAAAGCTGTGTAAGACATGCTAATCAATGTTGTGTTTAATATTTTTGATTTGTAAGTGAATTCTAGGCTTTCCTTCTTCTATAATTGTGCACTAATTCACTCGACAGTGCACAGTCATGCTGGATTCTGAGCAGCGCCGGCTTTCGAACAGTTTGGGTGGTGCCACCGCACAGGGCTCCAACCTCGGCGGGGCGGGGGGGATATTGCTATTTGCTCATGGACTTGAAAAGCATGCACTGTTGCCACTACCACTATAACAATCGTTTCCTTCAAAACAATATCATATGGTGTAATAATACATTCCTAGCCAGCCAGACGATATCTAATTATCAGAAGTTAGTATCTGCTCTGCATTCACTCATGGCTGCGAGGCTAAGGGGGAGCTGAATAACATGTGTTGAATGCAAATGAGGCTGCAGTACAAAAAGAAAAAAGCTGTGCAAAGGCAAAGTGCAGGCTTTTCAGCTCATACTTACCAGTCGTGACGGCCTTGTAAGAAACCTCGACAACATGTCTTAATCTCCTGCACACACATGTTGTGCAGCTCCTCTGCCAAGAGATGATGACACGAGATGTCAGCTCTGCCCGCAACCACAAACGTCACATCCACGTTATCAATAAGAATCCCCATTACATACCTTTCTGGTCGCCTTGATGCAGTATGTGATCTTGTCCAGAAATGGTTTTCCCTATGCCGGAGGGCATTAGAGCGCCATAAATCAGCACCACAATCTTACACATCTTTCTTATGCACAGAGAGAGAAAGTGGTTTTCCCAGAATCACAGGATGTTAATCTGAGGCTGGGATTTGAACCTGGTTCCCGGTTCTAAAGTCAACAGCTCTAGCCACGAGTTGGTCTCCTCCTTCCTGTGATCACTTGTGTTTGAACTTGGTATTACCAATACCATCATTGTTAACTGCAAAACAATAGTACATAATGTACTCATCACTGGGAAGACACAGTTGTTGACCAAAGGGGATGAAGGGTCGCAGATTTTTGTTTATTTACCATCCGGGGAGGGGGGGGCAGGCTTGGCCAGCTCTGGGCTTGGGGGACCAAGAGAACCCTGAATTGAGCCTTCAAGGGCTCTCCCACCACTGCCCCTTCCCTGTGTGTTCCCTTCTCGTCCTGCACTCTAATCCAACCCACCCCCACTGCCCTCCCTGCTTGGACGGCCTGTGGAGCACAAACCAACCACTTGGCTGAGAACTCTGGAGACAGACCAATGGTCACATATGAGCCAATTGAAATGATGATTTTATGTAAAGTGAAGCGGGTACACAGCTGTGGAAATACTGACGGCAACAAAGGCACAAAATGCATTATTTGTGCTTGAGGGGGCGCCAAAAGAGATTGTTCCATTGGGCGCAAACAACACTAAACCCAGCCATGATTCAAACACACACAGCCGGAAATTATCTGCCTAAAGGACTATGTGTGTGACCTCTTTACACCTCTGAAAGGCAACTGTCATGGAGAACTTATCTCGCCCCCAAATCTGTCTTTTGCGCCTCGAAAATGTATTTTTTATCTTTACATTCTTACATATATTTCAATATTTGAGGAGGGAAAATTCCAAAGAGGAGGGAGAAGAAATAAAAAGTTATCTGGCGTGGAAGTGCAAGAGGAAATAGGAGGGTCGGACATGATGTGGCAACAAGCCTCGATTAGTCTTGCTTTGCGGAAATGCAAGATCTGTCATATTTTTCATCTTTGTTATTATCTGTAAAAGATAAAAATACAATGAAAGTCTGTTTTTGTCTCAGCATTGCATTTTATCCAAAAGCCCCCCTACACGTGTGCTTGAAGGCACTCATTTCAACATGCGAAAAGTAAACTTTTCCACCATCCCAAAAAGTTCCTGATAGGTTTTACATAAAAATGATCAAACAAGGGGCAGCAGTGATTAATCAAGGGCGACCGTGGGTTTTACAACATTGTCACAACTCGCAATTATCTCTAGATGAATCCGAGATCCGAGTGTGGTTTCAAGTACCATTAGCTGAACACATGACAGAAACCTGACGCTCTCAATTCGTACGATAAAATAATAAGCCTGCGGGGAAACTGAAAACTTGTTTAATAAA
The DNA here is from genome assembly GCA_963921515.1 of Calotriton arnoldi. Classification (NCBI taxonomy): domain Eukaryota; kingdom Metazoa; phylum Chordata; class Amphibia; order Caudata; family Salamandridae; genus Calotriton; species Calotriton arnoldi. Next base: position 1,725,020 of record CAWUFW010003614.1, read on the forward strand.
AAAAAATATATATGAAAAAAGATGATCATCTCAGATGTTCTTACTCTATACACTCTGGACTCTATGCATCTTAATCAGAACAGCTCCTTCTCTTACGAAATTCCCCGATAAAGCCTGTCATACTTGGCACAGCGTGAAAAATCGTCTCATATTTTGCCTCATTACAAACCTTATAGTGAAAAGCGGACTTAGAGGTGGGACATCCCCCATACCCGGCTGCAATAGCTTGAAGTAAAAAGTAAGAAGGCATGGATCAGAAATTTGATCTGCTTTCAGATGAAATTGGGATACAACAGTGGACCCAAAGAGTTCAGAATAAGCCGGGTGTGGGGAATATCTTGTATAACATGTGGCATTTAGAAACACTTTCATTTAGAAAATGTAATTTCAGTAAGCAGAGAATAATTACAATTAAAATAATCATACTTAGGGCATTGCTTTATATATATATCTATATATATATTCACTGAAAAAACCATAGGTTTTAGGGACAGTTATAGTTAGTTGGACATTTCACTCGTACAAAACCCGTGAAATTCCCCGTTATAGTTAGTTCAGCTAACTATAACTCACGCCCCGCAATGCACTGCTGATGACGTCACATATTACATCACTCATGACATGGTCAGTGACATCACTGATGACATCACTGATGACATCTCAAATGACATCACTGTTGACATCATGCAGTGACTGTGTGTTTCTGTAAAGTTTAAATATTTTTAATATATATAGGAAAAGACGTATTGAAGAATGAGTGGGTGTATAAGTGTCTGTATGTATGATTTAGTAGGTGCGTGACTGACTCTATAAGTGAGTGATTTAACGTATCTTACTGAATGCATGGGTTAGTGACTAAACTGGGTGAATGTCTGTATCCGTCTGTCTGTTGCTGTGTAAGTGGCTGCATGTGTTTGTGAATAGCTACATGAGTGTGTATATGAGTTATTGAATGGTTGTCTGAGTATCTGTATGGGTGCCTGAGTGTTTGTGTGGGAGGGTGTGTGCGACTCTGTGCATAGATGTGTGAGTGGGTGATTCACTGGGTGGATGGTTTCAAGAGTGCATCTGTGATAGACTGTATGGGTGGGTAAGTGTGTGTAAGAGTGTGTTAGTGAGTGAATGTATGTCCCAGTGGTACATGTGTGAGTAACTACATATGTGAAAGGCAGTATATATGTGTGTTGGAGTATATAAATAGCTATTAGCGAGAGTGAGTGATTGTGATAGTGGCTGTATGGATGAGTGTGTGCTTGTATCAGTGATTGTATAAGAGCGTAACAATGTGCTAGTATTTGTATGATTAAGTGAGCTGGTGTGTGTATAACTGTATAGGTGAGTAAATGGCAGTGTGTTTAATTATTTGCATGACTGACTAGGTGTGTGAGTACCTCTATGGATGAGTGGCGGTGTTTGAGTGTCTATATAGGAGTAAGAGTGCATATGATAGTCCTGTACTGAGTGACCATAAGTATGAGTGACTGTACGGGTGAGTGAGTGGATGTGTGTGTGTAGACCTAAGAATCAGTGAGTGGGTATGTAGTTATTGGTGTTGGAGTGTCTATGGTTTTGCGAATGGCAGTCTGTAATTTAGAGTGGGTGTATCAAAGGTTATATTAGGGTGTGAGGAGGTGCATCAGATTATCACGTGGATGATGTCATCAGTGATGTAATTTGAGATGTCATCAGTGATGTCATCAGTGATGTCACTGACCATGTCATGAGTGATGTAATATGTGACGTCATCAGCAGTGCATTGCGGGCGCGAGTTATAGTTAGCTGAACTAACTATAACGGGGGAATTTCACGGGTTTTGTACGAGTGAAATGTCCAACTAACTATAACTGTCCCTAAAACCTATGGTTTTTTCAGTGAATTTCAAAGGTTTTTTAAATGCTAATTTCTAACTATAACGTGTCTGAAACCTATGGTTTTTTCTATGAATTTCAAAGGTTTTTTAAATGCTAATTTCTAACTATAACATGCCTGAAACCTATGGTTTTTTCAGTGAATTTCAAAGGTTTTTTAAATGCTAATTTCTAACTATAACGCCCCTAAAACCTATGGTTTTTTCAGGGAATTTCAAAGGTTTTGTAAATGACAATTTTTAAATGTATTAATTATTACTTTTCAGGACCAGTACTGGGCTGAAAGATGCAGCACTGAGGTCTCTCCTGATAACAGGTGAGTAAATCGGAATTCGTATTTCGGCTGATTTTAGAGGAATATTATAAAGTTTCAAAAATCGACACTTAGAAGAATTTCCAAGTGAAACCAGTCAATGATATCCTATGGAAGGAAATTCAAGTTACTGGTAAGTACGGTTAAAATTACTTTTCAGGATCAGTACTGGGCTGAAAGATGCAGCACTGAGGTCTCTCCTGATAACAGGTGAGTAAATCGGAATTCGTAGTTCGGCTGATTTTAGAGGAATATTTGTATGTTTCAAAAATCGACACTTAGAAACTTTTTCAGCAAAAAGCAGGCAATGATATCCTATGGAAGGAAATTCAAGTTACTGGTAAGTACGGTTAAAATTACTTTTCAGGATCAGTGCTGGGCTAAAAGATGCAGCACTGGGTTCTCTCCTGATAACAGGTGAGTAAATCGGAATTCGTAGTTCGGCTGATTTTAGAGGAATATTTGCACAATGGTGAAGGGAGGGGCGGGGCCTGAGGTGACATCTGTGCAAACGCGCCCCGTGGCACGTTTTAAGTTGGGGGATTAAGTCCCCTTGAATCATGAGGGTCCCTGGGGGCCAACTAGCCCACCAGGAACCTCCAGTATGCGCCAGGGGCTGCGTTGCAGAGACCTGTACAGAGGCCACACCCCTTTTTACACCTCTCTGCAACGCAGCTCTGTGGCGCTTTCTGGACGCATTCCTGTTGGGCTAGTTGGCCGCTAGGGACCCTCAGGATTGAAGGGGATTTAATTCCCCATCTTAAACACTCCACCGGGCCTGTTTGCACACATGTCACCTGAAGCCCCGCCCCCTCCCTTCACCACTGTGCAAACGCGCCCGTGGCGCGTTTTAAGTTGGGGGATTAAGTCCCCTTGAATCCTGAGGGTCCCTGGAGTCCAACTAGCCCACCATGTACTTCCAAAAGCGCCACAGAGCTGCGTTGCAGAGAGGTGTAAAAGGGCGTGGCCTCTGTACACCTCTCTGCAACGCAGCCCCTGGCGCATACTGGAAGGTTCCTGGTGGGCTAGCTTGCCCTCAGGGACCCCCAGTATTCAAGGGGTGACTCCCCTTCTCAAAACGCGCCAGGGCGCGTTCTGCAGACTGCTGCAGGGAGGGGCGGGGCCACCGGCACGATGCCGGTCTTTTTTTTTTGATTGGGAAGGGGCTGCGTGGCCCCCGTTCCCTTGGCCACTTTTGGCCCCGGGGACCCATACCCCGGGGCCTGAGCATTTTAAAAATGGGAAGGGGCAGCGTGGCCCTCCTTCCCTGGGCCTCTATTGGCCCCGGGGACCCCATCCCCCGGGCATGCCCTCAATTTTTATTTTTAATTTGGAGGCGGGCTGTGTGGCCCCCTCCTCAGAGCCATTTAAGGCCCCGGGGACCCCATCCCCGGGGCCGGCCTTGCCCTTTTTTTTTTTTTTAATTTTTATAATTTGGGGAGGGGGCTGCGTGGCCCCCTCCCTGGCCACTTATGGCCCCGGGGACCCCAACCCCGGGGCCTGGCCTCTGGTAGGGACTGTGGGGGGTCCCCAATCCCCCACAGACCCGCCGGCTCCCCGCCTCCTGCGCGGAGCCGGCATTGCTTTTCCACATGGGGAGCAGCTAACATGCTGCTCCCCATGTGGAAAGCAATGTGGGTTTGCATTTTGAAAGAGAGCAGGTTTCCTGCTCTCTCTTTCAAAATGCAAACAAGTTTACTATGACAGGGCGGGAGCCGCGATGCTCCCATCCTGTCATAGCAAACCATAGTGTCCCGGGGTAGGCACCCCGGGACACTGCAGGAGCCGGCCCTGGGGGTTGGGGGTCCCCAGGGCCATCAAGGGCTCCAGGAGGGGGCGCGCGGCCCCCTCCCATCCAGTGCACAGACCCGGGGAGGTGGTGGTCCCGGGGCTTTGGGGGTCCGTTACGGACCCCCATATTCAAATCTTTAGTGCCCCGGGGAGGTGGCGGTCCCGGGGCGTGTGGGGGCTGGAGCCCCCACACAGGTCAAAATTTAAAAAGAAGCCCCGGGAGGTGGCGGTCCCGGGGCAGCGGGACGGCAAGAGCCCTCCCGCACCATTATTTTTAAGCCCCGGGGGTGACGGTCCCCGGGGCTTGGGGACCTAGAGGCCCCCACATATTAAAAAGAAACCCTGCATGCCCCCGGGACTTGGCCCACCCGGGGCAGTGCTCAACGACGCGGGAGACCGCGCTTCGAGCTTTGCTCGGCGGGATCCGCGCACCCTGAGCGCATCCCGCCGATTTAAAAAAAAAAAATGTTTTTTCTGCCAAGGGGTCCTTGAGGGACCTCCTGAGCAGACCTAGGGAGTCAGGGTGTTTCTACCCTGCCCCCTTTGTGCGTTTTGCGCACTTGTTTCTTCTGGGTATTTTTTTGTAATCGGCAGGATCCGCGCACCCTGAGCGCATCCTGCCGATTTAAAAAAAAAATAAAATGCTTTTTTCTGCCCAGGGGGTCCTTGTGGGACCCCCTGAGCAGACCTAGGGGGTCAGGGTGTTTCTACCCTGCCCCCTTTTTGTGCTTTGCGCACTTGTTTCTGTCCCTCGGTTCTACCGAGGGACAAAATGGCTGCCAACACTTCCTGATTTGGAGTGTTGACAGCCACTTGACAGCCAATTAGCATACAGCTCGTGATCGGGAGGGTACGCGGACCCTACGCGCCCATAGATATATATGTGACTTTACTTTTGATTTTCTCTGGAACTACTGAACGGATTTACACCATTTAACAAAAAGGGTTCTTTCTGAACCAAGAACTACCTCTTTGCCAAATTTGGTGTAATTCCGTTCAGCAGTTCGGGCTGTAGCCGTGTCTAAAGTTTCCTATGGGAAAATGAATGGAGAAAACACGTTTTAGGACCCCCCCTTTTTTCTCAGCCCCCGCTTGACGAATCACCCCGAAACTTTCAGGGTAGGAGCGGACCGGAACGGCCCATAAAGTTTGAAAATTTCGCGAAGATTCGTCAACCGGCAAGAGAGTTATTTCAAATAGAATGTCGCAGATTTCCTATGGAAAATAGGTCCTAACTATAACTATCTACTGGCGACCGCCAGTAGATAATATATATAGATAAATATATATATATAGATACAACACATCCTGTCATGAAGTAAAATAAAGAATACAACAGCACGAAATTGGCTTCCGTGTCCCGCTTTCAGCTGACAGCGCTGTGGGAATTGTGTTTGATATATATATATATATATTACATTCTCCGTATGCTCTCGAGATTCCTCCCCGCCACACACGGACCACAACGTAAGTGCTATGTATTTATTTCGATGCCGCCATAACGCGTTTCAACTCCTCAAGAGTCTTGATCATATGACATCATTGTGGTTACATTTTTCTTATTTAAAGTGACCTAGTGCATTGTGATTCGTGCAAAGAGTGTGCATATAAATAGACATAAAGGAAATACTTTAAAAGATCGTTTTCTCTGCGTGGATGACAGTTCTTTGCCTTGATTCATTGTCTGTGTTGGGATTTTATCACCAAAATGAAAGCATTATTATCAATTTCACTGCTTTCCATATATAAATAAACATGTATGATAAAAGACAAGTTTCATAAAATTTCATTCATCAAAATTAGTTATATACATCTTGATTGTACCATAAATCAATCATAAATTTCATCCCAAGTATCATGGTTTCATATTCCTAAATAATTGTATAAAATACATTTATAATAAAATTGAATATGTGCAAACCAAATTTTTGTAATGTGCAAAATGCAATTATTTCTAGGCTATACCTGTTTTTCTACGCTCTACTTTTTCTAGATCATTTCCATTTTTAGTCCGAATGTGCAAAATGTGCCTTAAAAGTGTCAGTGCATAAGTGCTCAAAATTGATTTGTCCTTTTGTACAATTTTTTTATTCATTGTACCTGCTGATTTTATTTTAATAATAATTTATCAACAGATGCTAGCTCTCTGTGAATCATCTGATCTGCTAAGTTCGTGGTATCAATACCTTTAAACCCCACTTTTTAATCAATGAATATGTGTGCAGTTAATCTGCTTAATTTCATCCTGTTAGTTTTCTTTTTCTGATAATGTAACAGCTTATTTTATGTAGATATGTCACATGTTTTAATATTAAATATTAAATATATAAATATAAATATCTTAAAACATCCTGTGTAAAATACATAAAAAATCCTTTTTATTTGAGTATGCCAGTGTACATAATTATACATTTAAAATTTCTAAATTTTCTAAAGACAGGTGTACATATCTTCTGTTGTGTTCAGCCCTCCTGGATGTTTAGAATCCATTTCAAGGATGTATCTTGTCTCAAGTTTGCGTAACTTGGCCTCCCTATTTCCTCTGCTTCTACTCGGGGGAACTGAGTCTACAAGATAGTATTTTAGATTTTGACTCCTTGACTTGTGATATTCCTTAAAGTGTCTTGCAACTGGGTATGTGTTATCTTGGTTTGTAATTGCTCTAATGTGCTGAAGTACTCGTTTATGGGCTTGAAGTTTTGTACTTCCTATGTATTGTAGCCCACAAGGACACACTTGAACATAAATAACATACTCAGTTTTACATGTTAGAAATTTGCTGATTTTAATCTCCTCATGGCTGAACGGTGTTGTGTATGTGGTCGTTTATCCCTAGTTGACATGCCTTTCATGTCTTGCATCTGAAAAATCCTTTGTGAGACTTGAGCCAGCCACAGCTTTCAATCAGTTCCGGACTTGTTTTAACCAGTTTATCCCTCATGGAAGTTGCCCTTCGTGTAATAGCTACCTTATATGACAGGGTATGTCCTATCACCGGATCACTTAATATCAGTGGCCAGTTACGTGTGATGATACTACGTAACTCTTTATGTTGTTTGCTGTATTCCATGATTATTCTAAACTCCTCAGTTTTAGACTTCATTTGGGTAATCTCTTTTGTCTGTTCTTCCTGCTGAATTGTGAGTTTCACTGGTTTATTCTTAATCAGTTCTGATCTGTCTGGAATCATCTATTTAGCTATGGCCCCTTCAATAGTTTTTTGTGAATATCCCCTTTCTAGGAATCTGGCTTTACTCTCATCTTGTGCCTCCTTAAGCGATTCTTGGTTACTGTTTATCCTCCTTAATCTCAGCATTTCCCTATAGGGAATGCTGTTTATTAAATGTCTTGGGTGGGCACTGTTAGCATGTAAAGTCGAATTGCCCGCTGTTTCTTTGCGGTACAATTTGGTCTCTATTCTGTTGTTTTTAATATACACCTGTGTATCTAAAACATTGACTTTTGTTTCACTTATTGTGGCAGTGAAATGTAAGTTAAGTGAATTCACATTAATTGAATTGACGAACTCCTGGGCTTCCCTGTGTGTACCTTTCCAAATAACGAACAAGTCGTCAATGAAACGAAGCCATAGTATTATGTTGTGTTGTATGCATTCACCATGTTCAATAGCGAGAACCAGCTCCTCCCACCACCCCATGTGTAAACACACATAGCTGGGGGAGAAGCTGACACCCATGGCTACTTCTCGTATTTGCCAATAGTGCACAACATGTCTAATACTAGTATATAATGACGTAACGTCTAGTACTATCAGTAAATAATCATTTTGCCATTCACAGTCTTTCAGTTTGTTTAAAAAGTCACTGGTATCTCTTACATACGATGGTAAGGATTGAACATGTTTTTGTAAATAAAAGTCTACATATTGTGACGTGTGTTCTAAGAGTCCGCCACGCGCCGAAATAATAGGTCTACCAGGTGGTTTGTTCTCATCCTTATGAATTTTAGGTATAAAGTATATTGATGGAGTTATGGAATGGTCATTTTTCAAAAATTTATATTCATCCATAGTTATTAATCCTTTTCCTTTCCAAGATGACAGTTTGGTGTAGTATATTTTGTTTAATTCCTTAAGATCTGTCCCATTTATTCTTCTGTAGCAGGTTTGATCGTTCAAGTTGTGAAAGTGCCTCCTTTGTATAGTCTTCTCTGTCCCAGATCACAATATTTCCTCCTTTGTCGGAGTTTCTGATGACGATTGAGGCCTCATTTTCCAATTTTTTCATCAATGTATGGTAACTCATATCGCGTTTGTTGTATTTGCCTTTGGTATTCCTCACTTTATAGTTCAACTGTTTAATCTGGGCTACAACATGCTCATTGAAAATATCGATGGAGTCTCGCATACTGATTGGAGTAAATGTCGATTTCGCTCTAAATAGTGATGGTATTATTGACTCTCCATTTGATACTGTTGATGAGACCTCACCTCCGATTCTATCGGTTGTGGTTTCCTGTGTGTTTGATATATGTCCCTCAATCCATAGTTCATTTAAATCCCTCAATAGGGGCATATCATTCACAGATGCATCTTGTGAGTTTGGTTGTATTACTACTTCACTTGATGATAATGCTTCCTGATCTGGTTTTTTATTTAATAGCATGTGATGTTTTTTAAGTTTCAATTTTCTTATACACCGGTATACATCCATCCTCGTTTTAGAGTAATTGAAATTACTTTCCGGGCAGTAAGATAAACCCAGACTAAGTATCTGTTCTTCCGCCTTGGTAAGATTTATTTTTGCCAGGTTAATGATGGTTTTGTTAGATTTAGTATTGGCCCTTATCTTTGTTTCCATCTTCCCGTTGCTTGCCTCCTGGGTTTTGTTGTATTGCCTCCTTGCCTTGCGCCTCTGCCTGCGTTTGTAGTTTCTGTGGCTTGAGTTTTGGCTGTTTGATTTCTGGGGCGGAGTGTCTGTCTCTGGTCCATACATAAAAAATTAATCTCTTCACCAGGAGCTAGTTTGTTTTGTACGGGATTGTCCTCTTTATTTCTTAGTTCAGAATCCGAGCCACTATCTGGTGCTGAACTTAGATCAGAGATTGAAGCTTGCATTAATTGTTTGCTATTGTGGGATGTACTCTGTGTTTGCCCATCAGGTTTATTCAGTTTTGATCGTCTCATTGAATCATATTTTTTGGAGAAGGTGAAAATTTGTCCCAGTTCATAGTCTGTTTTATCTCGTAAAAATGTATACGCTTTTCTTTCTTTGATTTTTTTCCTCCTCTTTTTTAGGCGCAATAACATCTCTTTACGTAATTTGGAAATTTCCTCCGTCTGTTCATTGTTGTCAATTTCTTCATTAAGTTTGTCTATCTGTTCCAGCAGTGAGGCACGATCTATTTCTGCATATTTTATTAGTATTAGCACTAAGTTTCTCGATGACTCTAAATTGCAGTCAGCCCACTCTTGCATCATTTTGGGGTTAGAATTTTCGTAGCTGGGGGCAATAAATATTCCTAAGCCCCTAGGTATCCTCCCCACATCGATATATCTTTGCAGGGACTTGGACTCCCACCACTTGCTTTGTTCCTGGCGCATGTGTTTCTCTAGCTGTTTAAATTTGTCCTTAATGGTTTGGTTTGTGTTGTTAATTCCCTCCTTCCTGTTTGGTATTGTGGGGGTTGTAGAGGGCAGATCATTAAACATCTCAAGTGCCGCTGCCTCGCGGTCCCGCAATGTGTCGCTCAACATCTTTATTTGCTCAATTAATGCGCTTTTAAGTCTTTCAAATTGTATTTTGACCCATGCGCTTTGCACACCGCTGCTCCCCTATGCGCCGCTTTTGTTCACGCCTACCTCGCTTCCTGCCGATTCCAACCGGGTCCTCCGATTCGGCTGATGCTGGCGTCCGCTCCGGTTTTGGCGATTCTCACTGGTGCTGAGGGGGGATCCGACGCTCCTAATCCTCCTGGATTTAATTTTCTCCTTCACCGCAGTTCGGGATGTTGGATTCTTTGCGGCGTTGACCACTTTGTCAGCGGGGGTCCATGTAGATCCAGGTGAAACCCGCCTGGTTCACATATTACATTCTTCGTAGGCTCTCGAGATTCCTCCCCGCCACACACGGACCACAACGTAAGTGCTATGTATTTATTTCGATGCCGCCATAACGCGTTTCAACTCCTCAAGAGTCTTGATCACATGACATCATTGTGGTTACATTTTTTCTTATTTAAAGTGACCTAGTGCATTGTGATTCGTGCAAAGAGTGTGCATATAAATAGACATAAAGGAAATACTTTAAAAGATCGTTTTTCTCTGCGTGGATGACAGTTCTTTGCCTTGATTCATTGTCTGTGTTGGGATTTTATCACCAAAATGAAAGCATTATTATCAATTTCACTGCTTTCCATATATAAATATACATGTATGATAAAATACAAGTTTCATAAAATTTCATTCATCAAAATTAGTTATATACATCTTGATTGTACCATAAATCAATCATAAATTTCCCAAGTATCATGCTTTCATATTCATAAATAATTGTATAAAATACATTTATAATAAAATTGAATATGTGCAAACCAAATTTTTTGTAATGTGCAAAATGCAATTATTTCTAGGCTATACCTGTTTTTCTAAGCCCTACTTTTTCTAGATCATTTCCATTTTTAGTCCGAATGTGCAAAATGTGCCTTAAAAGTGTCAGTGCATAAGTGCTCAAAATTGATTTGTCCTTTTGTACAAATTGTTTATTCATTGTAAATGTAATTTCAGTAAGCAGAGAATAATTACAATAATCATACTTAGGGCATTGCTTAATATATATATATATATATATATATATATATATATATATATATATATATATATATAAACATATGTTACCGTCAAAGTGTGAAATCCTGCATTGTATAGAATGCCTAGGTAATGTATAGAATGCCTGAAAAGGCCTGAAAATCGAACGTCAAAGTATGAAATGACTGATATTTTATACATTGCCTAGGCATTGTATACTTTGCCGGATTGTCTGCCGGCAAAGTATATAATACCCCTAATCCCGCCATTTTATTCCCGCCCGGCAAAGTGTGAATTGCGGCATTCTATAGAATGGCTAGGTAATGTATAGAGTGCCTGAGAATGGAACGACAAAGTATGAAATGATTGATATTTTATACATTGCCTAAGCATTGTAGACTTGCCGGATTGTCTGCCGGCCAAGTATATAATACGCCTAATCCTGCCATTTTATTCCCGCCCGACAATGTGTGAAATCCGGCATTCTATAGAATGGCTAGGTAATGTACAGAATAGTTTTGTTCTTTCACTTTCAAATGCGTATTAATTAATAAAGGCTTCTCATCTTGTGCCCTTTTAACACTTTGCGTAAATGATACTGGTCATTCTGTATAATGCCTAGGAATTGTATACAATGCCTAGGAAAAGTATGTAACATTTTCTGCAAAAACTTATATTTCATAGTTTGCCTCTAAACCATCAGGCATTCTATACATTCCCTAGGCATTCTATACAATACCGGGATTTCACACTTTGCCGAATGCCTAGAAATCTCATCTTGTGGCCTTTTAACACTTTGCGTAAATGGTACTGGTCATTCTGTAGAATGCCTAGGAATTGTATAGAATGCCTAGGAAAAGTATGTAACATTTTCCCCAAAAACTTATATTTCATAGTTTGCCGAAAACCATCAGGCACTCCATACATTACCTAGGCATTCTATACAATACCGGGATTTCACACTTTGACGGTAACATATGTTTATATATATATAAATTAGCATTTAAAAAACCTTAGAAATTCACTGAAAAAACCATAGGTTTCAGGGACGTTATAGTTAGTTGGACGTTTCACTTGTACAAAACCATAGAAATTCCGCTGTTATAGTTAGTTCAGCTAACTATAACTCGCGCCCCCGCAATGCACTGCTGATGATGTCACATATTGCATCATTCATGACATGGTCAGTGACATCACTGATGACATCACTGATGACATCTCAAATGACATCACTGATGACATCATCCAGTGGCTGTGTGTTTCTTTAAAGTTTAAATATGTATTATATATATGCCAAGGTGTATTGAAGAATGAGTGGGTGTATAAGTGTCTGGATGGAAGATTTAGTAGATGCGTGACTGACTGTTTAAGTGAGTGATTACATGTGTCTTACTGAATGCATGGGTTAGTGACTAAACTGTGTGAATGTCTGTATCAGTCTGTCTGTTGTTGTATAAGCTGCTGCATGGGTTGGTCAGTAGCTACATGAGTGTCTATATGGGTTATCGATTGGTTGCCTGAGTATTTGCATGGGTGCCTGAGTGTGTGTGTGGGTGGGTGGGAGGTGTGTGACTCTGTGCATAGATGTTTGAGTGGTTGATTCACTGGGTGTATGGGTTCAAGAGTGCATGTGGAAACAGCTGTATGGGTGGGTGGGTGTGTTGGTGAGTGAATGGATGTCTCAGTGGTACATGTCCAAGTAACTACATATGTAAAAGGCAGTGTATGTGAGAGTTGGAGTATATAAATGACTATACGTGAGAGTCAGTGATTGTGAGAGTGGCTGAATGGATGAGTGTGTACTTGTATCAGTGATTTTATAAGAGAGTAAGTATGCGTTTGTTTCTGTTTGAATAAGTGATGTGGTGTGTGTATAACTGTATAGGTCAGTAAATGGAACTGTGATTGATTCTTTGCATGACTGACTAGGTGTGTGAGTAACTCTGGATGAGTGGTGGTGTGTGAGTGTCTGTATAGGTGTATGAGTGCATATGATAGTGTTTTATTGATGAGTGACTGCATGTATGAGTGATTGTATGGGTGAATGAGTGGATGTGTGTGTAGACCTAGGAATCAGTGAGTGTGTATGTAGTAACTGGTATTGGTGTGTCGATGGTTTCGAAAATGGTAGTCTGTATTTTACAGTGGGTGTATCAAAGGTTATATTAGAGTGTGAGGAGGTGCATCAGATTTTCACTTGGATGATGTCATCAGTGATGTCATTTGAGATGTCATCAGTGATGTCACTGACCATGTCATGAATGATGTAATATGTGACGTCATCAGCAGTGCATTGCGGGGGCGTGAGTTATAGTTAGCTGAACTAACTATAACGGCGGAATTTCTATGGTTTTGTACGAGTGAAATGTCCAACTAACTATAACGTCCCTGAAACCTATGGTTTTTTCAGTGAATTTCTAAGGTTTTTTAAATGCTAATTTCTAACTATAACGTGCTTGAAACCTATGTTTTTTTCAGTGAATTTCAATGGTTTTTTAAATGCTAATTTCTAACTATAACGTCCCTGAAACCTATGGTTTTTTCAGTGAATTTCAAAGGTTTTTTAAATGCTAATTTCTAACTATAACATAGCAGTCGCATTTGCAGAGTGGTGGAGAAAGGTGAGCGTGGCCTTAAAACACCTTTTAGCAATCCCACTGTGTGGGATTTAGCGGAAGTAACAGGAGGGATAGTTAGCCCCCAACGTCAACCTTGGGGGCCAACTACCCCTTTTATTACCTCCAGTAAGTCCCACACAGCAGGATTGCTAACTTGTTATATCAGGCCCCACCCCCTCCCTGCAGCACTCTGCAAATGCAGCCCCTGGCGTGTTCTAAGTTGGGGGATTAAGTCCCCTTGAATCCTGAGGGTCCCTGGGGGCCAACTAGGCGACCAGGTACCTCCATTAAGCGCCACTGAGCTGCGTTGCAGAGAGGTGTAAAAAGGGACGTGGCCTCAGACCAACTCTCTGCAACGCAGCTCTGAGGTGCTTACTGGAGGTACATGGTGGGCTAGTTGGCCCAAAGGGACCCTCAGGATTGAAGAGGACTTAATACCCCAATTTACAACGTGCCAGGGGGCGCGTTAGCACACTTGTTATGTCCGGCCCCGCCCCCTCCCTGCACCACTGTGCAAACACGCCCCCTGGTGCATTGCAAGTTGGGGGATTAAGTCCCCTTGAATCCTGAGGGTCCCTGGGGGCCAACTAGCCCACCAGGTACCTTTAGTTAGCGCCACAGAGCTGCGTTGCAGAGAGGTGTAAAAAGGGGCGTGGCCTCAGACCACCTCTCTGCAACGCAGCTCTGTGGCGCTTACTGGAGGTACCTTGTGGGCTAGTTGGCCCCCAGGGACCCTCAGGATTGAAGGGGACTTAATCCCCCAATTTACAATGTGCCAGGGGGCGCGTTTGCACACTTGCTATGTCAGGCCCTGCCCCCTCCCTGCACCACTGTGCAAACGTGCCCCCTGGTGCATTGTAAATTGGGGGATTAATTCCCCTTGAGTCCTGAGGGTCCCTGGGGGCCAACTAGCCCACCAGGTACCTCCAGTAAGAGCCACAGAGCTGCGTTGCAGAGAGGTGTAAAAAGCGGCATGGCCTCGGAACACCTCTCTGCAATGCAGCTCTGTGGCGCATACTGGAGGTACCTGGTGGGCTAGTTGGCCCCCAGGGACCCTCAGTATTCAAGGGGAATTAATTCCCCAACTTACAACGGGCCAGGGGGCGCGTTTGCTGAGTGCTGCAGGGAGGGGGCGGGGCCTCCGGTGCGATGCCGGCTTTTCTTTTTTTTTTTACAAGGGGGGCTGTGTGGCCCCCCTTCTTTTACATTATTTGGGGCCCTGGGGACCCCATCCCCCAGGGCCTGCTCTTGTTTTTTACATTAAAAAAAAACGGGAAGGGGGCCGCACGACCCCCCTCCCGAGGCCAATTTCGGCCCCGGGGACTCCATCCCCCGGGGCATGGCCACATTTTTTTTTGTTTGTTTTTTATTTTTTAAGGAGGGGGGCTGCGTGGCCTCCCTCCTTAGGCCTCTATTGGCCCCGGGGACCCCATCCCCCGGGGCTGTGCCTCTTTATTTATTTATTTAAAAAATATATATATATTGAAGGGGGGCCGCGTGGCCCCCCTCCTGGGCCACTTCTGGCCCCGGGGACCCCATCCCCCGGGGCCGGCCCTTTGTGTTTGGGACCGTGGGGGGAGCCCCAATGCCCCCACGGTCCCGCCGGCTGCCGCCTCCTGCTTGAGCCGGCATTGCTTTTGAGCAAGGGGAGCTGCTGACATGCAATCCTGCTTTGCTTCATTGTAGCGAGAGCAGGTTTTCCTCTGTCTCTGTCAGTCAGTCAGTATCTCTCTCTGTCAGTCAGTCTCTCTCTGTCAGTCAGTCTCTCTCTGTCAGTCAGTCTCTCTCTGTCAGTCAGTCTCTCTCTGTTAGTCAGTCTCTCTCTGTTAGTCAGTCTGTCTGTCAGTCAGTCTCTCTCTCAGTCAGTCAGTCTCTCACTCTGTTAGTCAGTCTCTCTCTGTTAGTCAGTCTCTCTCTGTTAGTCAGTCTCTCTCTGTTAGTCAGTCTCTCTCAGTCAGTCTCTCTGAGTCAGTCAGTCTCTCTCTCTCTCTGTCAGTCAGTCTCTCTCTCTCTGTCAGTCAGTCTCTCTCTCTGTCAGTCAGTCTCTCAGTCAGTCAGTCTCTCTCAGTCAGTCAGTCTCTCTCTTGTTATATCCCGCATAGAGGCCCTAATGTAGACCCGTTCGTACATGCCCTAAAATGGACGTATTCATATTTACCCTAATATGGTCATATTCGTACTTGCCCTATTATGGTCATGGCTGCATATGCCCAATTATGGTCACAACTGTACATGTCCTATTATAGTCATGATTCCTTATATAGGCATGATCTTTCATCTACATTGGTCCCAGCTAGTACACAACGAGCTCTGAGGGCTGAACGTTATCTATCCTGTGGTTTTGAATACAGCAGGGTTTTTCCAAACACAGGCCCACACTGTATTCAATAATTATGCATGGCTCTCTAAGAATACACCACTGGCATAATATGTATGTACAAAGTTCACCCCTGACGTCTTCCTCATGTCCAATACAAACCATACTGAGGACCGAGACTCTTTAGGGTATAAATACACCACATCTTGCACAGGTAAGACAGAGGGAACCGAGACTTCCATGCTGACACACTGACCAGAGACGCTGAGGTTCCTGCATGCAGTCGCTCAAGCTGACAGTGGTCTGACACAACCCGGCCGGGGTGTCCAACTCGAGACCAGGACGGGGTCCCACACTCTCTCTATTCAGGTATGGGGGTTCGACTAAATCCTAGGAGGATTCTTGGCTCTTAGCTTCTAAGACCTACACACATATGCTAGGTACACACAGGTACATCTAGGTAGGCATCGTAGGAGTACGCGCACTTGCATAATGCTTTTATATTCATGTATGTACTCATGATTATCGCAATATGGTAGAACTATTCTATCCCTTTGCTTTTATCGTACTGCTGATAATATATCTCTGCTATTGTCTGCTGGTTGCCGCAGCACATATACTTTACACTAGAATAACAACTGTTCAATAAATACTTATTGAAACGCCCGACTGTTTATTCTGTGTAACTTTCTGAGACAAACCGAATAAGTGAGCACGAGTGACTGAGCGAAAGGTAGTACATTGTTTCCACGATTCTGAGGGAATCAGGGTTGTCATGTTCTAAGGTTGCCTGAAACTAATCTCTCCCCGATAAGAGGAGACACTAGTGGCACTGCGAGCTAGCTAATGCAAAACTAGGCTAACATATACGGTGGGGGTGCTCGGAGTCAGTCTGCCACCAAGCCCGCAGTATATGTTATCCAAATGCGCAGGTCCTGCAGGGGTACTATAGGAACTACACGACACTCTCAGTCAGTCATTCTCTCTGAGTCAGTCTCTCTCTCAGTCAGTCAGTCTCTCTCTCAGTCAGTCTCTCTCTCAGTCAGTCTCTCTCTGTCAGTCTCTCTCTCAGTCAGTCTCTCTCTCAGTCAGTCTCTCTCTCAGTCAGTCTCTCTCTTAGTCAGTCTCTCTCAGTCAGTCTCTCTCTGTCAATCAGTCTCTCTCTCAGTCTCTCTCTGTCAGTCAGTCTCTCTCTGTCAGCCAGTCTCTCTCTGTCAGTCAGTCTCTCTCTTAGTCAGTCTCTCTCTCTGTCAGTCAGTCTCTGTCAGTCAGTCTCTCTCTGTCAGTCAGTCTCTCTCTCTCTCAGTCAGTCTCTCTCTCGGTCAGTCAGTTTCTCTCTCACACTGTCAGTCTCTCTCAGTCAGTCAGTCTCTCAGTCAGTCTCTCTCAGTCAGTCTCTCTCTCTCTCTCTCTCTCTGTGTCAGTCTCTCTCTCTGTCAGTCAGTCAGTCTCTCTGTCAGTCTCTCTCTCTCTCTCAGTCAGTCTCTCTCTGTCGGTCAGTCTCTCTCTCTCTCAGTCTCTCTCTCAGTCAGTCTCTCTCTCAGTCAGTCTCTCTCTCAGTCAGTCTCTCTCTCAGTCAGTCTCTCTCTTAGTCAGTCTCTCTCAGTCAGTCTCTCTCTGTCAATCAGTCTCTCTCTCAGTCTCTCTCTGTCAGTCAGTCTCTCTCTGTCAGCCAGTCTCTCTCTGTCAGTCAGTCTCTCTCTTAGTCAGTCTCTCTCTCTGTCAGTCAGTCTCTGTCAGTCAGTCTCTCTCTGTCAGTCAGTCTCTCTCTCTGTCAGTCAGTCAGTCTCTCTGTCAGTCTCTCTCTCTCTCTCAGTCAGTCTCTCTCTGTCGGTCAGTCTCTCTCTCTCTCAGTCTCTCTGTCAGTCTCTCTGTCAGTCTCTCTGTCAGTCAGTCTCTCTCAGTCAGTCAGTCTCTCTGTCAGTCAGTCACTCTCTCTGTCAGTCAGTCACTCTCTCTGTCAGTCAGTCACTCTCTCTGTCAGTCAGTCACTCTCTCGGTCAGTCAGTCACTCTCTCGGTCAGTCACTCTCTTGGTCAGTCACTCTCTCGGTCAGTCACTCTCTCGGTCAGTCACTCTCTTGGTCAGTCACTCTCTTGGTCAGTCACTCTCTTGGTCAGTCACTCTCTTGGTCAGTCAGTCTCTCTCTCAGTCAGTCTCTCTCTGTCAGTCAGTCTCTCTCTGTCAGCCAGTCTCTCTCTCTCTGTCAGTCTCTGTCAGTCTCTCTCTGTCAGTCAGTCTCTCTGTCAGTCAGTCTCTCTCTGTCAGTCTCTCTCTCAGTCTCTCTCTCTGTCAGTCTCTCTCTCTCTCTGTCAGTCTCTCTCTCTCTCTCTCTCTCTGTCAGTCAGACTCTCTGTCAGTCAGACTCTCTCTCTGTCAGTCAGTCTCTCTCTCTCTCTCTCTGTCAGTCAGTCTCTCTCTCTGTCAGTCAGTCTCTCTGTCAGTCAGTCTCTCTGTCAGTCAGTCTCTCTGTCAGTCAGTCTCTCTCTCTGTCAGTCAGTCTCTCTGTCAGTCAGTCTCTCTCTCTGTCAGTCAGTCTCTCTGTCAGTCAGTCTCTCTCTGTCTGTCAGTCTCTCTCTGTCTGTCAGTCTCTCTCTGTCTGTCAGTCTCTCTCTGTCTGTCAGTCTCTCTCTGTCAGTCAGTCTCTCTGTCAGTCAGTCTCTCTCTCTGTCAGTCAGTCTCTCTCTGTCTGTCAGTCTCTCTGAGTCAGTCAGTCTCAGTCAGTCAGTCTCAGTCAGTCAGTCTCTCTGTCAGTCAGTCTCTCTGTCAGTCAGTCTCTCTGTCAGTCAGTCTCTCTGTCAGTCAGTCTCTCTGTCAGTCTCTCTCTCTCTGTCAGTCAGTCTCTCTCTTAGTCAGTCTCTCTCTTAGTCAGTTAGTCTCTCTCTTAGTCAGTTAGTCTCTCTCTTAGTCAGTCTCTCTCTGTCAGTCTCTCTCTGTCAGTCTCTCTCTGTCAGTCTCTCTGTCTGTCAGTCTCTGTCAGTCTCTCTCTCTGTCAGTCTCTCTCTCTCTCAGTCAGTCTCTCTCTGTCAGTCTCTCTCTGTCAGTCTCTCTCTCAGTCAGTCTCTCTCAATCAGTCAGTCTCTCAGTCAGTCAGTCTCTCTCTTGTTATATCCCGCATAGAGGCCCTAATGTAGACCCGTTCGTACATGCCCTAAAATGGACGTATTCATATTTACCCTAATATGGTCATATTCGTACTTGCCCTATTATGGTCATGGCTGCATATGCCCAATTATGGTCACAACTGTACATGTCCTATTATAGTCATGATTCCTTATATAGGCATGATCTTTCATCTACATTAGTCCCAGCTAGTACACAACGAGCTCTGAGGGCTGAACGTTATCTATCCTGTGGTTTTGAATACAGCAGGGTTTTTCCAAACACAGGCCCACACTGTACTCAATAATTATGCATGGCTCTCTAAGAATACACCACTGGCATAATATGTATGTACAAAGTTCACCCTTGACGTCTTCCTCATGTCCAATACAAACCATACTGAGGACCGAGACTCTTTAGGGTACAAATACACCACATCTTGCCCAGGTAAGACAGAGGGAACCGAGACTTCCATGCTGACACACTGACCAGAGACGCTGAGGCTCCTGCCTGCAGTCGCTCAAGCTGACAGTGGTCTGACACAACCCGGATGGGGTGTCCAACTCGAGACCAGGACGGGGTTCGACTAAATCCTAGGAGGATTCTTGGCTCTTAGCTTCTAAGACCTACACACATATGCTAGGTACACACAGGTACATCTAGGTAGGCATCGTAGGAGTACGCGCACTTGCATAATGCTTTTATATTCATGTATGTACTCATGATTATCGCAATATGGTAGAACTATTCTATCCCTTTGCTTTTATCGTACTGCTGATAATATATCTCTGCTACTGTCTGCTGGTTGCCGCAGCACATATAGTTTACAATAGAATAACAACTGTTCAATAAATACTTATTGAAACGCCCGATTGTTTATTCTGTGTAACTCTCTGAGACAAACCGAATAAGTGAGCACGAGTGACTGAGCGAAAGGTAGTACATTGTTTCCACGATTCTGAGGGAATCAGGGTTGTCATGTTCTAAGGTTGCCTGAAACTAATCTCTCCCCGATAAGAGGAGACACTAGTGGCACTGCGAGCTAGCTAATGCAAAACTAGGCTAACATATACGGTGGGGGTGCTCGGAGTCAGTCTGCCACCAAGCCCGCAGTATATGTTATCCAAACGCGCAGGTCCTGCAGGGGTACTATAGGAACTACACGACACTCTCAGTCAGTCTCTCTCAGTCAGTCTCTCTCTCAGTCAGTCAGTCTCTCTCAGTCAGTCTCTCTCTCAGTCTCTCTCTGTCAGTCAGTCTCTCTCTGTCAGCCAGTCTCTCTCTGTCAGTCAGTCTCTCAGTCAGTCAGTCTCTCTATCAGTCTCAGTCAGTCTCTCTCTTAGTCAGTCTCTCTCTCTGTCAGTCAGTCTCTGTCAGTCAGTCTCTCTCTGTCAGTCAGTCTCTCTCTCAGTCAGTCTCTCTCTCGGTCAGTCAGTTTCTCTCTCTCACTGTCAGTCTCTCTCAGTCAGTCAGTCTCTCTCTGTCGGTCTCTCTCTCTGTCAGTCTCTCTGTCGGTCAGTCTCTCTCTCTCTCAGTCAGTGTCTCTCGGTCAGTCAGTCACTCTCTCGGTCAGTCAGTCACTCTCTCGGTCAGTCAGTCTCTCTCTCAGTCAGTCAGTCTCTCGCTCAGTCAGTCTCAGTCAGTCTATCTGTCAGTCAGTCTCTCTCTGTCAGTCAGTCTCTCTCTGTCAGTCAGACTCTCTCAGTCAGTCTCTCTCTCAGTCAGTCTCTCTCTGTCAGTCTCTCTCTCTCTGTCAGTCTCTCTCTGTCAGTCTCTCTCTCTCGGTCAGTCTCTCTCTCTCTCTGTCAGTCTCTCTCTCTGTCAGTCTCTCTCTCTCTCTGTCAGTCTCTCTCTCTCTCTCTGTCAGTCTCTCTGTCAGTTAGTCTCTCTCTGTCAGTCAGTCTCTCTCTCAGTCAGTCTCTCTCTCAGTCAGTCTCTCTCTGTCTCTCTCTCTGTCAGTCTCTCTCTCTCTCTGTCAGTCTCTCTGTCAGTCAGTCTCTCTCTGTCTCTCTCTCTGTCAGTCTCTCTCTGTCAGTCAGTCTCTCTGTCAGTCAGACTCTCTCTCTGTCAGTCAGTCTCTCTCTCTCTCTGTCAGTCTCTCTCTCTGTCAGTCTCTCTCTCAGTCAGTCTCTCTCTCAGTCAGTGTCTCTCTGTCAGTCTCTCTGTCAGTCAGTCTCTCTCTCAGTCAGTCTCTCTCTCTGTCAGTCTCTCTCAGTCAGTCAGTCTCTCTCTCAGTCAGTCTCTCTCTCAGTCAGTCTCTCTCTCAGTCTCTCTCTCTCTCTCGCTCTCTGTCAGTCAGTCTCTCTCAGTCAGTCAGACTCTCTCTCTGTCAGTCAGTCTCTCAGTCAGTCTCTCTCTCTCTCTCTCTGTCAGTCAGTCTCTCTCAGTCAGACTCTCTCTCTATCAGTCAGTCTCTCTCTGTCAGTCAGTCTCTCTCTGTCAGTCTCTCTGTCAGTCTCTCTCTGTCAGTCTCTCTCTGTCAGTCAGTCTCTCTCTTAGTCAGTTAGTCTCTCTCTTAGTCAGTCTCTCTGTCAGTCAGTCTCTCTCAGTCAGTCAGTCTCTCTCAGTCAGTCAGTCTCTTTCAGTCAGTCAGTCTCTCTGTGTCAGTTAGTCACTCAGTCAGTCTCTCTCAGTCAGTCAGTCTCTCTCAGTCAGTCAGTCTCTCTCAGTCAGTCTCTGTCAGTCTCTCTCTCTGTCAGTTTCTCTCTCTGTCAGTCAGTCTCTCTCTCTGTCAGTCAGTCTCTCTCTCTGTCAGTCAGTCTCTCTCTGATTCAGTCAGTCTCTCTCTGATTGTCAGTCTCTCTCTGAGTCAGTCAGTCTCTCTCTCATCTAGTCTCTCTCTGTCAGTCTCTCTCTCAGTCAGTCTCTCTCTCTCAGTCAGTCTCTCTCTCTCTCTCTCTCTCTCTCAGTCAATCAGTCTCTCTGTCAGTCAGTCTCTCTTAGTCAATCAGTCTCTCTGTCAGTCTCTCTCTCAGTCAGTCTCTCTCTCTGTCAGTCTCAGTCAGTCTCTCTCTCTGTCAGTCTCTCTGTCAGTCTCTCTGTCAGTCTCTCTCAGTCAGTCTCTCAGTCAGTCTCTCTCTCTGTCAGTCTCTCTCTGTCAGTCAGTCTCTCTCTCTGTCAGTCTCTCTCAGTCAGTCAGTCTCTCTCTCTGTCAGTCTCTCTCAGTCAGTCAGTCTCTCTCTCTGTCAGTCTCTCTCTCTCTGTCAGTCTCTCTCTCTCTGTCAGTCTCTCTCTCTCTGTCAGTCTCTCTCTCTGTCAGTCTCTCTCTCTGTCAGTCTCTCTCTCTGTCAGTCTCTCTCTCTCAGTCAGTCTCTCTCTCTCTCTGTCAGTCTCAGTCAGTCAGACTCTCTGTCAGTCTCTCTCTGTCAGTCTCTCTCTGTCAGTCAGTCTCTCTGTCAGTCAGTCTCTCTCTCTGTCAGTCAGACTCTCTCTCTGTCAGTCAGTCTCTCTCTCTGTCAGTCAGTCTCTCTCTCTGTCAGTCAGTCTCTCTCTCTGTCAGTCAGTCTCTCTCTCTGTCAGTCAGTCTCTCTCTATGTCAGTCAGTCTCTCTGTCAGTCAGTCTCTCTCTCTGTCAGGCAGTCTCTCTCTCTCTCTCTCTCTCTGTCAGTCTCTCTGTCAGTCAGTCTCTCTGTCAGTCAGTCTCTCTGTCAGTCAGTCAGTCTCTCAGTCAGTCTCTCTCTGTCAGTCAGTCTCTCTGTCAGTCTCTCTCTGTCAGTCAGTCTCTCTCTGTCAGTCAGTCTCTCTGTCAGTCTCTCTCTGTCAGTCAGTCTCTCTGTCAGTCAGTCTCTCAGTCAGTCTCTCTCTGTCAGTCAGTCTCTCTGTCAGTCTCTCTCTGTCAGTCAGTCTCTCTCTCATCCAGTCAGTCTCTCTCTGTCAGTCTCTCAGTCAGTCTCTCTCTCTCTCTGTCAGTCTCTCTCTCTCTGTCAGTCTCTCTCTCTCAGTCAGTCTCTCTCTGTCAGTCAGTCTCTCTCTGTCAGTCAGTCTCTCAGTCAGTCTCTCAGTCAGTCTCTCTGTCAGTCAGTCTCTCTGTCAATCAGTCTCTCTGTCAATCAGTCTCTCTGTCAGTCAGTCTCTCTGTCAGTCAGTCTCTCTGTCAGTCAGTCTCTCAGTCAGTCAGTCTCTCAGTCAGTCTCTCTCTGTCAGTCAGTCTCTCTGTCAGTCTCTCTCTGTCAGTCAGTCTCTCTCTGTCAGTCTCTCTCTGTCAGTCACTCTCTGTCAGTCTCTCTGTCAGTCAGTCTCTCTCTGTCAGTATCTCTCTCTCTCTGTCAGTCTCTCTCTCTCTGTCAGTCTCTCTCTCTGTCAGTCAGTCTCTCTCTCTGTCAGTCAGTCTCTCTCTGTCAGTCAGTCTCTCTCTCTGTCAGTCAGTCTCTCTCTCTGTCAGTCAGTCTCTCTCTGATTCAGTCAGTCTCTCTCTCAGTCAGTCAGTCTCTCTCTCATCCAGTCAGTCTCTCTCTCATCCAGTCAGTCTCTCTCTCATCCAGTCAGTCTCTCTCTCAGTCAGTCAGTCTCTCAGTCAGTCAGTCTCTCTCTCATCCAGTCAGTCTCTCTCTCATCCAGTCAGTCTCTCTCTCTGTCAGTCAGTCTCTCTCTGTCAGTCAGTCTCTGTCAGTCTCTCTCTCATCCAGTCAGTCTCTCTCTGTCAGTCTCTCAGTCAGTCTCTCTCTCTGTCAGTCTCTCTCTCTCTGTCAGTCTCTCTCTCTCTGTCAGTCTCTCTCTGTCAGTCAGTCTCTCAGTCAGTCTCTCTCTCAGTCAGTCAGTCTCACTCTCTCTCTCTACAACATACCTTAGAAACTTTGCCAATATCTCTGGCTAAACACTTATAAGGTCCCAACGGCGAGACCTATTGGCGATGCCAATGCTTGTTTTTTATTTTTTGTCCCAGCGCGAATTCGGACGTTTCTTAAAATGTTTTTAGGCTGGAGGTCCTTGTGGGACCCCCTGAGCAGGCCTAGGGGGTCAGGGTGTTCATACCCTGCCCCCTTTTCTTGTTTTTCATCTTTGTTTAACTGTTTTCTTATGACTCTGGTTCAACCTAGTCCCAAGATGGCTGCCAGCATTTCCTGGATGAAGTGCTGACAGCCAATCAGATTTCACGATGACATGTGTGGTTAGGCTCCGCCCAGATATCGATATTTCTCTTTCCTTTCTTTTTCCTTTAATATTTCAAAAACTACTGAACGGATTTACACCATTTAACAAAAACGACTCTTTCTGAACCAAGACCTACCTTTTTGCCAAATTTGGTGTAATTCCGTTCAGCAGTTTGGGCTGTAGCTTTGTCTAAAGTTTCCTATGGAAAATAACATGGGGAAAACGCGTTTTGTGACCCCCTTTTTTCTTGGCCCCCGCTTGGCAAATCACCCCAAAACTTTCAAGACAGGAGCTGACCGGAGCTGATCACTAGCTTTGAAAATTTCGCGACAATTCGTCAACCAGCGCCAAAGTTATTGGGAAAACAAAAAACGCTTTTCCTATGGAAACTAGGTCCTAACTATAACTACCTACTGGCGACCGCCAGTAGGTAATTATATATATATATATATATATATATATATATATATATATATATATATATATATAATGAAAAGTTTTGCCATCTTGTGAGATGCACTCCCAGGAAGTAAGCAGACACAGGAACTGGGATATTAAAACACACTGACCAGCAGTTTAATGCGACGCGTTTCAGGCTTACGCCCTTCTTCAAAGCCAACTGCTCTCCAGGACGGCCAAACATTTCTGCCAGCATTTTCCCTCCATTTATTCAAGACACGCCCCAAGTGGGCTTCAAGCCACGCCCCAAGTGGGCCGGCAAATCACATTGCCTGCAAAGCATGATGGGGCTGGTAGTTCCTTACCCATGTGGGTCTGTTTGTAGCCATCACTGGTTTTCAAAGTTCTTTAAATGGTGCTTTAAAACAAAGAAACACATCTCTCTTTACAGGCCGCTCCTCCTGTTCCACCCACAGTCAATATAAAACAGCAGGCGGCCCCGCTTGGGATCTTGCGGTGGTGCTTCTCTCGACCTAGGCGGGCCGAATTATTTATTTGAAAAGGTTTGCCATCTTGTGAGATGCACTCCCAGGAAGTAAGCAGACACAGGAACTGGGATATTAAAACACACTGACCAGCAGTTTAATGCGACGCGTTTCAGGCTTACGCCCTTCTTCAAAGCCAACTGCTCTCCAGGACGGCCAAACATTTCTGCCAGCATTTTCCCTCCATTTATTCAAGACACGCCCCAAGTGGGCTTCAAGTCACGCCCCAAGTGGGCCGGCAAATCACATTGCCTGCAAAGCATGATGGGGCTGGTAGTTCCTTACCCATGTGGGTCTGTTTGTAGCCATCACTGGTTTTCAAAGTTCTTTAAATGGTGCTTTAAAACAAAGAAACACAGCTCTCTTTACAGGCCACTCCTCCTGTTCCACCCGCAGTCAATATAAAACAGCAGGCGGCCCGCGTGGGATCTTGCGGTGGTGCTTCTCTCGACCTAGGCGGGCCGAATTATTTATTTGAAAAGGTTTGCCATCTTGTGAGATGCACTCCCAGGAAGTAAGCAGGCACAGGAACTGGGATATTAAAACACACTGACCAGCAGTTTAATGCGACGCGTTTCAGGCTTACGCCCTTCTTCAAAGCCAACTGCTCTCCAGGACGGCCAAACATTTCTGCCAGCATTTTCCCTCCATTTATTCAAGACACGCCCCAAGTGGGCTTCAAGTCACGCCCAAGTGGGCCGGCAAATCACATTGCCTGCAAAGCATGATGGGGCTGGTAGTTCCTTACCCATGTGGATCTGTTTGTAGCCGTCACTGGTTTTCAAAGTTTTTTAAACTTGGGGCATGTCTTGAATAAATGGAGGGAAAATGCTTACTTCCTGGGAGTGCATCTCACAAGATGGCAAACCTTTTCAAATAAATAATTCGGCCCGCCTAGGTCGAGAGAAGCACCACCGCAAGATCCTGTCAGCAGCTCCCCTTGTCCAAAAGCAATGCCGGCTCCCGCAGGAGACTGGGAGCCGGCTGGGACCGCGGGGGCATTTTGACTCCCCTGCGGTCCTCAACATGAGGCCAGGCCCCAGGGGATGGGGTCCCGGGGCCAAAAGTAGCCCAGGGAAGGGGGGGGTCACGCGACCCCCTCCTGTTAAAATTCATTTTTAAAGTTAATAAAAAGAGGCAAAGGCCCGGGGGATGGGGTCCCCGGGACCAAAAAAGGCCTCAGGAGGGGGGGCTGAGTGGCCCCCTTCTTTAAATTTTTTTATATATATATATATATATATATATATATATATATATATATACCCTGGGGGATGGGGTCCCCGGGGCCGAAATGGGCCTTGGGAGGGGAGCCGCGTGGCCCCCTTCCTGTTTTTTATTTAAAAAACCATCAAATATGTCAAAGGCCCTGGGGGTTGGGGTCCCCAGGTCCCACAAAATATTATGAGAAGGGGGACCACACAGCCCCCCTTCTAAGCAAAAAAAAAAGAAAAATAACGGCATCTCACCGGAGGCCTCGCCCCCTCCCTGCACCACTCTGCAAACGCGCCTCCTGGCGTGTTCTGGGTTGGGGTATTAAGTCCCCTAGAAGCTTAAGGGTCCTTAGGGGCCAACTAGCCCACCAGGTACCTCCAGTAAGACCCACACAGTGAGATTGCTGAGAGGTAGTCTGTGGGCACGCCCCTTTTTATCACACTCTGCAAACGCGCCTCTTGGCGCACTGATGGTGGGGTGATGAGGTCCACATGTGTCCTGAGGACCTCAGGACTTAAGTGGAATTCATCCCCCGAGCAGCAGTGCGCCAGGAGGCATGTTTGCAGAGTGGTGTAAAAAGGGGGCGTGGCCTCGGACCACTCTCAGCAATCCAGCTGTGTGGGGCTTCCTAGAGATAACAGAAGGGCCAGTTGGCCACCAGGGGCCCTCAGGGGGCAAGGGGACTTCATCCCCCAACCAAGAGCGCGCCAGGAGGCGTGTTTGCAGAGTGGTACAGAAAGGCGGCGTGGCCTGTGTGCACCTCTCAGCAATCCCACTATCTGGGGCTTACTGAAGGTGTCAGGTAGGCTAGTTGGCCCCTAAGGACCCCCAGCATCGAAGGAGACTTTAATCCCCATCCAAGAGCACGCCAGGGAGCGCGTTTGCAGAATGGTGGGCAAAGGGGGCATGGCCTGCTATGAGAACATACCAATGCTGCTGTGTGGGACTTACTGGAGGTAATAGGAGGGGTAGTTGGCCCCCAAGGACGTCCTTGGGGGCCAATAACCCTCCTGTTACATCCAGTAAGTCCCACACAGTGGTATTGCTAAGTGGTCTTCAGAGGCCATGCCCCCCTTTCTCCACCACTCTGAAAACGCGCCTCCTGGTACACTTTGGGTTGGGGAATGAAGTGCACTATACTCCTGAGGGACTTTGGGGGCCAAGAAGCCCTCATGGAACCTCCTGTAAGTCCTACGCAGTGGAATTCCTGAGCGCTGGTTGGAGGCCCAGCCAAATTTCTGCCCCACTCTGCAAACGCAACTACTATGTTATAGTTATAAATTAGCATTTAAAAAACCTTAGAAATTCACTGAAAAAACCATAGGTTTCAAGGACGTTATAGTTAGTAATTAGCAGTTAAAAAACCTTTGAAATTCACTGAAAAAACCATAGGTTTCAGGGACGTTATAGCTAGAAATTAGCATTTAAAAAAAACTTAGAAATTCACTGAAAAAACCACAGGTTTCAGGGACGTTATAGTTAGCTGGACATTTCAATCGTACAAAACCAGAGAAATTCGTCTGTTCTAGTTAGTTGAGCTAACTATAACTCGCACCCCCGCAATGCACTGCTGATGATGTCACATATTACATCACTCATGACATGGTCAGTGACATCATTGATGACATCACTGATGACATCTCAATTGACATCACTGATGACATCACTGGTGACATAATCTGCTTAATATCTGCTGCAACTCCTCACACCCGAATATAACCTTTCATACACCCACTATCAAATACAGACTACCATTCTCGAAACCATAGACACACCAATACCAGTTGGTACATACCCACTCACTGATTCATAGGTCTACACACATTTACTCACTCTTTGATACAGTCACTCATACACGCAGTCACTCATCAATACAGCCTCTGATATATGCACTCATACACCCATACAGACACTCACATACTGCCACTCATCCACAGAGATACTCACACACCTAGTCAGTCACCGAAAGACTCAATCACACTGCCATTTACTCACCAATACAGTTATACACACACCACCTCACTTATTCATTCAGATACTAACACATACTTACTCTCTTAGACAATCACTGACACAAGCACACACTCATCCATACAGCCACTCTCACAATCACTCACTCTCACATATAGTCAGTTATATACTCCAACACTCACATATACTGCCTTTCACATATGTAGTTACCTCACACATATACCACTGAGACATCCATTCACTCACCAACACAGCCATAAGCACACTCACTCACCCATACAGTCCCTCGCAGATGAACTCATGAACCCATACACCCACTGAATCACCCACTCACACATCCATGCGGGGAGTTACACCCCCACACAGACACTCAGGCACACATACAGGTACTCAGGCAACCAATCATTACCCATATAGACACTCATGTAGCTACTCACCATCCCATGCAGCCACTTACATACCAACTGACAGACTGATACAGACATTCACACAGATTAGTCATTTACCCATGCATTCACTAAGACACGTTTAATCACTCACTTATACAGTCAGTCACGCACCCACTAAATCATCCATTCAGACACTCATACACCCACTCATTCTTCAATACACCTTGGCATATATATATATATAACATTCTTAAACTTTTTAGAAGCACTCAGTCACTGGATGATGTCATCAGTGATGTCATTTGAGATGTCACCAGTGATGTCAAGAGTGATGTAATTGTGACGTCATCAGAAGTGCATTGCGGGGGCGTGAGTTATAGTTAGCTCAACTAACTATAACAGCTGAATTTCTCTGGTTTTGTATGAGTGAAATGTCCAACTAACTATAACGTCCCTGAAACCTGTGGTTTTTTCAGTGAATATATATATATATATATATATATATATATATATATATATATAAAACGTTTATGTTGCCACGAGTTTATTGCCAATCATACACATCCGACAATAACTGTTTTGAAGAACAGACTTAGCCACAAGTCTTTTACCATATGGCATAATAGTATGAAGTCTAATAGTCTTACTTAAGCATTTATTTTCTAATATGCTGATATTTGTATGAATATACAAATGGTCGTACAGTCAATACATTCCCAGGCTCAGCTGCTCTTTGTGAGCCAGGGTCACACCAGGGTCATGTAAAAGACAGGTGTACCCCCCAGAGCTCCGCTGTCAGGTCTGGCGCTGCATCCTTCAGCTGAGCACTCATGAGCCTTTGAGGTAAAATTGTGTGACTTCAAACGGAGACACGTGAGCAAAGTGATCTGCTGCAAAAAGGTTAAAGCGGCATAAGAGCAGTTCTCACTTGCACTCGCCCCTGAGTGAGGAAGCAGTATGCTTCAAGAACAAGATTTGTTGCAAGCAAAAATATATAATGAATGTGCCCTCAAGTCGCTGTTCTCCGCGGTGGTGTCACATTTTTTCCCACGACAACCAAGCCACCAGGTCACTTCTTCAATTAAACCTTTTTGAAGAGAAATGAGACATTGACACGTCTCAATTTTGTTGCCCCCACAATACATTCTCAGCAGCGTTACTGATTCATTTATAGGTCTGTTGTCACTATCTGGAACCCAATAGGATCAGTCAATGTCAGTCCCACACCCTTACCACAGATGTTACTTTACCTTCTAAAGGAGAAGGCGAAGAGGTGCATGATTAGAACGAGCATAGCAGCAGTCCTTCCCCCATAGCAGCAAGTTAGTGTGACTCACTCCCTGAGTTCATGGTCTCACTTACTGGGATGTTTTGAATCAGATCTTCACAAGTCAGCACCAGGTGCTCCAGGCAGCTCAACACCTGTACAGCAGAGGTGCGAGGTCTATGGAAAGCTTGCAGTAACTGCTGCAATTAGTAGAAACTATAGCAAACTGCAACCCCCCCATCTCACTGAATCCCACAGTCTAAGTGGCAGAACCCACACACAATGTAGGAGTATTTACAGCATTCACAGCGCCATGAGTTAGCGTAGCCACAAAGTTCATGAATAGATAACCCCAGAGAGAAAGGCCTGAAGCTTTTTAAAAAACATGGGATTGCGAACGTGCTTTATATTCTGTTGACTCTGGCCTAGCTTGGCATGGATTGTAATGATTACTTGATGATAACAGCTTGCCGTGCTTCTGATCGGCTCTGGCTGCTGCTTAGGCTGCTGCTTAGGCCTGTCCCCAACTGCCAAAAAGTCAGCACCACCAGCCTGAAAAATAAACAAAAAGGGATGGGGCATTTCAGCAGTCAGAAGGATTTCCAACACTCTGCGGTGCTTCAGCAGCCCTTTGGCACAGTGCCATTCCTGGATTGTGGGAGTGATCGGTGGCGACGGAGTGGCAGCAAGACAAATCTGGGTCTCTGCCCTACCATTTTCCCGACTATCGAATCAAAGAACAGATACTGAATAAGGCCATGACTAAAGAATATTTTTGGTTCAAAACGAATTTGAATTTCAAATAAACACTAGGGTGAAAAGCATGTAAGATCATGATCCCACTCTTTACAAAGGCAGGGACACAAGCTGCTATTGTCAAATAAGCAGTGCTGAAAGTGCATTTCACTGCAAATGTTATGCATTTACCAGTACCAAAGATGCACAGAGATTCCTGGATCCGATTGGTCAGAAGTAATGTGTAAGTGTCTAACAGATTGATGTGAACATGGTACATGAAATGTGTGGGTGTGGTGCAGAGTTTGATGGAAGAAAGTAAGCTTTGGTGCCCAACTTCTGTCTAAAGATTTCGAATCAGATCAGTCAATATGGATTAATAATACCAAGATGGAATAACAGTTTGATATTAAGATGCTCCATGAAATTTGGGGTACAGTGATGGTGTGAATGAAAAGAAGTTCTGGTAGGAATCCATGAAACCATTTCACAGCAGGGTAGCTACTGCGGGTCTTAAGCAGGTACAGCCCTACAAGATAGCATTAGGTGAGGATATAGTTGGGTGGGTCCCTTGGTGGGCAAGGGGGCACAAAAGGGATGAGATATTGAATAAAATTGTTAGAAAGTAAATTTCTTACCAAAGCCATATCTGGTATATAGTAATTTGAAACAGTGCTGATTAAGGGCATTTCATGATGTTTCAAAGGTCTCAGTAATACTAGTAAATAGAAGGTATTGCTTTGATGGCTAAAATATTTTAGGCCTGGCATTAACTTTCTTCATGAGGGTAATTTCAGAAAAGCACATTTAAAATGTGGACTTCTCAGGGGGTGGCATCAGCACATGTGTCTTCAGCCCAGGCTGTACGTAATGGGAGTTGCAGTTTTTTTAGCTGGTCAGTTCACTGCATAATTTTGCATTCACTCTGATCAAGAAGACCATTTTATACTAGTCACAGCTTTAATGAAGAACATTAAATTGTCCCTGTCCTTTCATAATAAGAGATGACTTTAAGTTGCTCCCGATCATTACATTTGATTCCTCTCAAAATGATAAACAACAAGTTAAGCCTAGAACCTCCTGTTGCAAAATGGTTTCCGCTCATTTAATACGCCCAGATTTTTCTGCTTTTTGGATCACCTGGTTTTTTAGTTTTTTTTTACTGTGGGTGAGTCTCACTACATGTGTCTCACCCACAGTAATATTCTGGTAAATGGACTGGGCGTGTTTACCGCCAGTGTCCGCCTTTTCATATTAGATTGTTGCGAGCAGCTAGGGTAAGGGGCACTAGGCTGTTTACACATGAACACGTGCAAATGCGTGTGCGGGCTGTACATGTGGACTACCGTTGCACAGAGTGTACTCTATAGGGTGAGATATTGACCTGGATAGGCCTTAGTGAGCACTTACAGGTAAAGTCAGTGTGATCTACTGTCTTGTCTTCAGGGACATATTATATACATGGAGGGAAATCTGCCTCAGAACGCAGGTTCTCTTCTCTTAGACCTACAAAGCTGTTGCGGCTCCTCCACTAAGGCGGAGGAGCGTCGCCCCACTGCTCAAAAGGAAAAATAAAATGATAATATATTGTAATTAGCATTTTATTTTTTCTATTGCAGTCAGTGGCAGGGTGGGGCAGGCCAGAGCAGGGGGGAGAGTGGTTTGCACTCCCTAAGAGTGCATGACTGTTTGGCCGGTTCTCTTGGGCGGGCCAAACAGTAATGCTCACTTTGCATGTTCCCCACCAGGCTGCATTACAAAGCCTGGTGAGGAACATGCAAGGCTCCCTGTACCCATCTGAGCGTCGAACCACAGCGCTCACACCAATCACAATGCTGAATTGCAGTGTTGTGAATGGCTCAGGAGAGTCTGTGTGCCCGGGTGCTTCCTGCTGCCGGCTGGGACTGGAGACAGGAAGAAGAAAGAGGACGGAGGAGAGGCGGCGGCTGGGCATTCCAGGTAAGTCCTATTTTTTTCATCCCCCCCCCACCTCGCCACCCCCATCCGGTAGCAGCCGCTACAGCTACAAAGTCTTATTAGGTATGAAACTAGGGTGGGAAAGGTGCACCCAGGTCATATTCACATGTCCCAAAACCATGTATTTACATTTTATGTGTCATTCAGAATTGTCAGTTTTTCTGGCTCAGCTCAGGATCAGAACCCAGGCCTTTTGTCATCCTAGTTAATTACATTTCTCCCGAGCAGAGGGAACAAAGGCCACCTATACAAAAGGAGTTATTAATGGTGCTTCCTTAAACTCCTGAGGAGAAAGGGGTTGGGGTTAAAATCTGGAACTGTTAATTACCTGTCACATTGAACCAGGGCTGGAGACACCCCAGGCCCACTGAACAATGGATGAAGCCCAGACAACTGGAGCCAACACAGGAGGGGGCTTCTCTTTGAAGTTTTGGTGAGAAAGGCCAAAGCAGTGATGTCCGGAAGGGGCAAAGCTGAGACTCCAAGAGCAGGTGTGACTCCTGGATGACACCATCTTGAACTGTCTAAGCAGGAGTGCTGGCATAGGGGTGTAGAGGTGATGAGGCACCTTAGGATTGGCCAGGGGTGCCTGCCTTCTAGAAACTTCTGTCCCCGTTTAAAAACTCTTGCTCCCAGAAGAGAAAGGCCTTAGTGCTTTTGTGCTTTTCGCTGCTGGACCCAGGGATTGCACCAGCCATGGGCAACTGAAAGGGGAAACCCCCTGATGCCCTAAAGGACTAAGGACGTTTCCCCAGTTGATCTCAGGACCAGTGGGTCTCTCCAAGGGCCAGTGAGACTGCCCCCCCATATACCCACTGCAGATCAATTGGGGGATAGAGCTGGACTTCTGCGTCCAGAGACAATGAACAGGAGGAGAGCTGGTGCAGGGAGTCAGTGGAATCAGCTCCCTGTAGATTACACCACTTTGGAGATAGATAAGGAGGTCTGCTATTACTGCTCCTGGTGGCTAGAGCCCACCACCAGGAGTAAAATGAGCCCAAGATCTTCTGAATCTGCTTAACAGGACCCGAGTTATGACTTTTTAAGGTTGGTGACCTTCGACCCTTTTTTGCAAAGTGAAACACGTGGTGGTCCACTGTTTCTCCTTTCCATTACACCCTGGGTGGGGCAGGGCTTGGGGATCGGCAAGGGATTGATTTATTTATTTCCCCCAGGGAAGGGGCATGCTTGGGGCCCCTTCCCCTCATCTTTAATTGTCCCAGGGGATGACACAAAATCGAAGGGGGAGAGACATCGCTCCCCACTAATAGCAGAGGGCTCACCCCACTCCCTGTACCTGTGTCTGTGGGCAGCAGGCGGGCTCTGCATGCCTAATTCCTTGCATGATTGGAGCAGGCAGGGGAAAAATACTGCTGCTGGCTTCCACATCGGCAGAGGAGAGTGCCGGCCTGGTGAGGAGCCAGCTGGGGCAACCGGGGGACAGCTACCCATGTGGCCCCATCAAGCCAGCAGGTTGGGGTGCCCGGGTGGGACCGGGCAACCTCAAAAACAAAGAAGAAGTCTAAAGAAAGGCTTTGTGAATCTCCCCGGCAAAGTGGGAGAGCCGTTTCTTTAATTTTCAATGCGCCTGGCTGGAGCATCCCATAATGCCCTGCAGGGCAGATCAATTTGCATATTGTTTTGCCGTGTAGTGTCCTCAGGAGAACAGGGGCACCACCAACAAATCCAGAAAGTGTTGTTGGGGGGTTGTAGGAGTTACGGCAGCCCCCAGAAGTAATCTTTGTAAACAGACCCTACGTTTGCAGAGTCAAGGATTCCATGACCCTCGGGGATTTTCACAAAGCTTCTTATAGTCACTCTCAAGGCCGGAGCTTTTACTCTACAGCTGGGTGTGCAGCATTTTTATAGGGACTGGTTGTATGGTTGTATTTAATGTGGCCTGGAAATTTAAACAGAGACGTGTGGAATGTTGCACTCTCTAGGGGTTTGTTTCAGGGTTGCATTTTATATAGCCTGAAAGTGGTGTTCTCTAGCAGTTCTTTTAATGGTTGCATTTTGCGTGTCCTGAACCAATGTTGAAAGCACTTACACAGGTAATGTTCAATTTAAAATTCTTGATTGATGTAATAATGTTGACTGTGATTACTGATCAAGGATGATGCTTTATAGATATTAATAATAGGATTTACACGTGATTGTTATTGATGGTGTTTTTGACATGTGGCTTGTTGTTCAGGTAATATGGTGAACCCTTGATAAAGTTTTTAGGTCTGTTTTATCTAAAGTGATACCTCCCTGTATTGTGGCTTGCCATCAGGCATAGATGGGGGGTGGGAGGGGTTCCTGTGATTTTGGGGGTCATGACCCTTAGGGGTCAAATGTGATTTCACAGTCCTCTAAGGTATTTTCAACCTGCCCATGCGTAGTGTTTAGTAGTGTGTGTTTACTAGCGATTACTAGCCCACACCACCTATATTGGTAAAATGTTAGTTTGGGCTGCAAATGTCTCCTCTAATCACAATTTCATCAAGTTAATTTTAGATCCTGTTACTCAACAACTAATCTATGATGAACATAGGCAAAATCTTTTTTAGCCATTATAATTCTATCAAGCAGGAAGTAGAGCTTCTAAAACTCAAATTTTACAGTATTTGTATCAATGACCCATTTCTTTAATATCATTTAAGCAAATTCAAATGTTGACCAATCTAATTTCATATCCTGAATTACTACTTCTGTTATACTAGCCTTATTAAAGGGAAGGTGAACAGCAATGGAGGTCTGTTGGGAGGATGTTGTAAACAGTTTGCATCACAATTGAAAGAAGTGCTCTGTTTATTTTATAATGAAATAATGCTGGGTATCCCTCTTCTTGATTCTTTTTAATTCCATCTGACATTCACAACCCTGTTCCATTCCCCTATAGGAGAGATAATCCCTTCAGCAATAGGCCTATTGTTCTATGGGGTAGTTGATTTGCTAGCTTAGAAAGAATGAGCTACATCCATCCAGGCAGCAGTTTAAGAGCAATTTAAATATTGGGAATCTTGGAAAAATATATAGCATCCACAAGAACATGAAATAATTCAACTAGGGTAAATCTGATAATAGATTTCAATTCTAGGCCTAGGAAATTGCAAACAAGGTACTGACTTTTGTCCTCGTATCATGCGCTGATCAAAAGGTTATTGACGTAATGTGGAAAACACAACATATTGTGCACTTTACCCAAAGAGAAAACTGCATTTCTGTTTCCAAGTTTCCATTGTCATCATTCTACCAATTAAAGGCCTATCACTTAGTACTTTATTATTGAATATTGATGGCATGATTCACGAGGGATCCATAGTCCATGATGTGATGTAAACAATGCACATAGCAGCCTGCACATTGAGCCACGCAATCTACATATCCTCAATTCACTAATGGACTTATTTGTTGCATTACAAAAAAGGCAGAATGTGCTGGAGGTGATTGCAACCACTGCACAAGTACTGCTCTCAATATCTCTCTCGAAATCACTAAACGTTGGGCATGTGCAAAGTATTTCTTGGTCTCCTTCACCCACATGTGTGGAGAGATAGGGGCCCCACTCTTCAGCCACATGTGCCCAGCAACAGAGGTGGGCATCTGTAGTGAACACTTTCTGCTTTGCAGATTTGCTGCACACATGACACGACTGGCCTTTGAGAAACAGGCTGCAGCATTTTGCACTACTTTTTTTTTAATTGTCTGTATACTAAAGTAGAAGGCAAAATAAAATGTGCAAGTTACCCTTCGAATGTTTCCAATTGAACTAATAATATCCTTTCTTTCAATGCTTTAGATGGGCTCCACAAATAATTACAGTTTACTTGTATCTAGCTCATTCTTGAATTTTAAGTGGGAAACATTTTAGAAACCTTCTTAGTTTCGGTCCTTCTCCGATTCCTAAAATTGTCTGCTCATGAAGCAGACTTGACCTTGACTCCAGTTTCCTCTATGCTCTGCAGAGGTCAGTCAAACTGTTTCATTGGTCTCATTCGGAAACTTCCCATTGTGCCACTGAATTTGAATGCATCATAAACAAGCATTTGCAATGCAATAGGTCTCGCATTTGCAAGAGTGTGAGCTATTGGCATTGTAAATGACAATGCCTTTTATTTATGTGTTGGTTTTGAAAACAGATAAATTTAAGGCATTTTACAATGGCAATAGCTTAAACTCTTGTACATGAATCTGAATAGGTAACTGATTTGATTGTTGACAACAGTATTGATCTTATATTTAATGTGCAATTCGTTTTATAAAACAAGTTTGAATGAAATATCCTGCTTGTAAACCTTATGAGTTAATTATATGTTGGCAGGTGTGCCCATGATGTAGAGTAATAACTCAAAATGTAGTGAGCAAAAGAAAGGTTTCGGTTACGTGGACAAATGTTTTGAAGACGCATATTGCTAAATTAGAATAGTGTGAAGATTTTGGTTCAGAAGAATTACGGTCAATAAAATGACTTTTTACCTAATATAGACTTTTCGGTCACAGTACAGACCGAGTGCCGTGAGGATAGAGATAGAGGTCCACGCTACAAACACACTGATTGTGCCGCTCCTGGAGGCAGTGTCACACACCAGCACCGGCCGAGTTCTGAAAGGGTTAAAATATTTCTAAAAAATGTAAAACAGTGACTAGTAGACAATAATGAACACTTTGAATGAAACTCGAGTTACAGCAGAGTTTTAGAAAGAGAAAATGAAACATAAGTTAAAACTGCACAAAAAAGAGAAAGCCCTTTCTATTCACTGCTGCAAATTGTTTATTCAGCCAGGATGCCAGGTGCAACTCACTGTGCCCAGGCACATGTTTGATGGCCTGAGACTAAGCATATGAAGACGGCAGGAAAGATGGAGGAGGGATGGTGGCATGAAGGGGGAATTGTGGAGTAAACCTCCACCATAACAAAGGTGATAAACTGCCCAGGGAGAAGCAGTCTCAGAGCAGGGCCGCTCAAGCCATGAATGGTGTGGTGTACCAAAGAGTGGAGAGCAAACCGAGAGGAAAAGAAGCATTTGCAATGCAATAGGTCTCGCATTTAAGCGAGTTTGAGCTATTGACATTGCAAATGACAATGCCTTTATTTTTGTTTTTAACATAAATAAAGGCATTGTCATTTACAATGCCAATAGCTTAAACTCGCGTAAATGCGAGACCTATTGCATTGCAAATGCTTGTTAATTTTTGGCAACTGCCTCTATTTAACTTTGTTGATAGAAAACGACCAGCTGAGGTCAGTAAAATACCAGAATCACTTTAGCATTCTCTAGATTCCGGTCCATAGAAATTGTCTTCCACGAGCACCCGTAGACAATAATATTTTTTTTCAATCTTGGATTTTCAGTAATGTGACCACTGAAGGCCCTGATTTTATATTAAAAACAGAGCTTTGGACTATACCATTTCCTGCTGAAAGGCAATATTTCTCTCCATGTGTTCCCTTACCTGGCGTGTCACGCAGTTTGGTGCTTACTTTCCCTCCATTTTAAAGAACAGTAGATGTTTCAGCACCCAGGCTAATGTGCTGCATAACGTAATACATATAAGGTCCCAAAGGCGAGACCGAGTGCATTGCAAATGCTTGTTTACA
Organism: Calotriton arnoldi; assembly: GCA_963921515.1. NCBI lineage: Eukaryota > Metazoa > Chordata > Amphibia > Caudata > Salamandridae > Calotriton > Calotriton arnoldi. The sequence goes on from CAWUFW010003614.1 coordinate 1,762,968, forward strand.
TTGTCTTTTGTATTGTTTTTGTTACGTTTAGTATGTTATGTAAAGAGATTTTAAAATGTATAAATTGTAACATTTTATAATTAAAGCTCTGCCTATATTTTTTCAAACTCCTGTGGCATTGAATTTGAGTGCTGTTGTAATGTGTGATGTAACGTGTGAGTGTATGAGAGCTTAGAGCTATTTCTCATGGGGAAACATGGGTGTTTTCGGTTTACAGAACCCTGTCGCCTTGATTTGAGGGTTATCTGTAAATATTTTAGCTCCCATCAACCTTAATGGTGTCCTTTAGCAAGACTCCCAACCCACATCCACCCACTCGCACTGCTCACAATTTTCCAGAAACAGCAATGTACATTTAGTGCAAAAATCTACCAGTCCCAGCATAATGAAAAGGAAGGCTGGTTTTGTTACTTTCCTTCAGAATATCACCCCACCCATCACTTACCTCCAGTGTACAAGAAAGAACTAGAGAGGCCCCCAAAATAGATGAGCCAAGTGCTCGAGCTTCAGTGTTGACAAGCCATAGATGCAGGCTGCACAGACACAGCCCAGGGTGTACAGACAGGCCCCAAAGCGCACAACGTCCTGGGGCTCCAGGATATGGTCCACAAGTGCCCGGTCGTCGCTCTTCTTGTGGTCAATGCCTTTGGAGAAATCATAGTAGGTGTTCACCAGGTTCCCAGCACCATGCACAGCGAGAACAGCCACGGCGCAGACCAGCAACAGCAGAAGATTTAAACTGCCCTGAGATCGATACGCCAAAACACTGCCTAGTACTACAGGGATCAGCGAGGCACTGAAACTCCAAGGTCGAAGTGCCAGCACGTACGACGCACACTTCTGCCTCCAGGCAGTGTGACCGTGACATGTCTTTTCAGTCTCAGGCGGCTGCGGATGATCTGAGTCGCTAGCCAGCTGTGCTGCCTCTCCGTTACAGTGCAAGTCCAGAACATGCTCGTGATCAGCGAGGACGCCGGTTTTATCCACACATTTCCCTGGTTTCATCATGGAAGCGTCAGTTACAGAAAAGACGAACGGCTCGGAAGAACCTACAGTAAGAAGACGAAGAGCAGAGCAATTGTTATTCCTCGTGCATTTAGTGGATTTTAAGTTTTAAGGCCGCTGCTTCAACCAGAATAGTACTATGACCACCTAACTGTTAGCTGCAACGGGAAGGAACCGTGAACATCAAAAGAGGCTAAGTATTGAAAATACCGCAAGCCTGCTGCTTCTGCCTTCGGAGGGATGGTCGGGAATGATGGAAGTTCCCGCAACACCGAAAAGTAACTCAAACTACGTAGGGAACTTGTCATACGAGCCCAAGGAAGAGCAGATGGCGGAGTTACCCTCTGGCTATAGTTTTAGTTTCAGTTTTTAACCAGTGGTGCGCGCGCACCACAGAGGAGCGGGGGCCAGGGAGCGCGGCAGCGAGGCGAACGCGCGCTGCTGCGCGTTCTGGCCACCGTCGGGAATGGGAGGAGCGAAGGCGGGACATGCGCCCGCCTTTGCCCAATCGCGTGCCGTTTTTTCTAAAAAAACGCACGCTACAGCCAATGAGGGCTTCTGAAAACAAAACCACACGCCGTGGGTCGTTTTCAGAAGCCCTTTCTAAAGGTCTCGCGCTGCGCGAGCAGTGCTGCGCACTGCAACGCTACGCGCGAGACCTAAAAACGACACCATCCCTTAAAACGCTGCATTAGTAAAATCATGTTCCAGTGCTTGGGCCTTAGGCATTCTGTTTGATTGATGTGTCCTAGCTGCCGCTGACCACACGCTGCAACCAAACTATCAAGTACAACCTTCTCCAGACATGTTGCTCCTGGGTCTGAGCAAGTTACCAATATTGGAATGCCCTTTGAAACTAGTGCTTGAATGAGGATGAATGGATAAAGTGAAGAAGGGCAGTACGGAAAAATGTATCGCAGTACACAATTTGTACAAAATCAAAATAGGCACCTTACGCTCACTCACAGTTCGAAGACTAGGCTGAGAAAGTGTATTGCTCTGTCTAGCCTCAATCAGCAAAATCAATCCAATAAATTATTTGAAAATGCTAACCAGCTAATGAATCTATTGTTTAATTGGATATTAATCATCTCCGTGCTTTGCCGTGCGCTACCGTTGATTAGCTGAATAAAAATGGAAGGCACTAAATTAGTTTTTCACCTTATAATTTCCCTCCCTCCACATGAAAGCTAAATATTAATAGGTGCAATCAATTTACAACAGATCCACTTCTAATTGCCATTGATTCGTGATTCTAGGATCTTGGATAGCTACAGAACGAAATGTAACCTTCATTTGTTTCTAAGATGATGTGGCTTAGAGATATCTCACAGCTTCAGGTGTAGCTGGTAGTGGTGTGATAGTCCTTCACTACAGTATAATGCAAGTCAGGAAAGTCTATGCCAGTCTGACTTAATATACGCCTCATGCCCATGTGATCGATGAAGCATAAAAATATGCTCTTCAACTTTTAATATTAAGAACATTTCTTCACATTCAGTTGCCTCATGGATGGCAGTGACTAGAGTTAGAGTGCCCGCCTTAAGTGAGAGTTTGTGGACTCAGGGTCCAAAAGTTGTGCAGGATTATTGACACAAAGACTTTGTTGGGACCCTTAACTGGTCCTGTGGTAAGGCTGCAGAATGGTAATAATATGCCATAACTGGCTTTCTGAACATGACAGCCATTACTACAGCCTCTAGGTAGACTGCTAATACAGCAGCCACATGCAACAATTCTGTCACAGATGACAACCAGCCAAAACCTGGTGCGCAAAGAACATCGAAAGGGTGCAGAACACACAAGCAGTTCTTCTTACCATGGGTTATTCCTCGTTTTTGTATGTGTTATTTGTAAAGCGGAAGCCTAGCCAAAAGGCAGCAGAGTGCTGTACAAAATCAAACGTACAGTCAACAAATTGAAAAGGTTGCTGGGTACTGGGAGCACAAGTGCGCCGTTTCTGCTTTGTGATGTAATGCTCATCAAAGAAGTGTCTTCAGCTCTTTTCTAAACTGGATCTTAAATCCAGCAGATATACCATGTGGAACTATGTTTGATGATACTAGATTTAGGCTAAATTTACCACCTAGGGTTAAGTGAGAGCTTTAGATGAGAATGCAGCTTTTTTTTCTAAGTTCCTATATGTGAATATGAAAGAGCAGGATATGTTAACTTTATCATCTTTGTTACCCTCAAAGTGTCATTAAATTATTGAAAAGTACTCCCCTGACATTTTCCAGTTAAATATGGAAAATGTGGTAGTAAGGAGCACGTAGATGGAGAACTGGGTCCGAGGTTTTTCATTAACAGACCTATTGATCTCAAATAGGCATTGATCTGCTCAGTCTGAACTTTATGGAGACAATTAGACATCACTGGTCTATTTTAATGACCATTATTGCTGTGATATGCTAGACCATAAGCTTAGTTTTCACAACCAATGATATCCAATATACCTGTTGGTAAAGTATTGCCATACCAGCCTATAGACATTTCAGGTATGACACTATGCCCGCCTTTTCTGATTACACTACTTCCTGTAAAACCTGGTGTGCATGGCAAGAGTCCACAATGGTGCTCAGTACACTGACTGCTCATTTGTACAACATATATGAAACTGAAGCTGAACACCTAGTTTACCAAGTGAAATGTAATCTGAATTAAATCAGAAGTTGCCTCTATTAATCTCAATATCCTTGCTTTCTAAGCCAATGTTAACGGTTGTGCGTGATTCCATAGAAAAACGATTTCATGGAATACCATTACTGAGAAACCTTTTTGTAGAAACCAATTCATAGAAAGGCTTTTTGGTTGAAATTGACTTTTGAATGCTTGTTTATTATATGTAAATGCAATGGTTGCAGGTCTTAACCCCTTCGCTGCTAGGCCTTTTCCCCTCCTGTGCTAAGCCTTTTTTTGGCTATTTGGGGTAGTGCGCGCTTAGGCCCCTGTAACTTTTTGACCACATAAGGTATCCATGCCAAATTTGCGTCCTTTTTTTCTAACATCATGGGGATTGTAAAGGTACCCAGGGTTTGTGGGTTCCCCTGGAGGGGACCCAGAAATTAGTCAAAATACAGCTAAATTTTGGTTTTTTTTGGAAAAAGGCAAAAAAAGGGCTACAGATGAAAGCGTCTTGATTTTTCCCTGCAAATGGCATCAAAAAAGGGGTTGTGGGGATGAAATCGCCATCTTCCCAGCTTTCAGGGACAAGCAGACTTTTGTCAGAAAACCAACTTTTTTACACAGTTTTGGCATTTTTCTGGGACATAGCCTATTTTTGCTATTTTTTGTGCTTTCAACCTCCTTCCAGTTAATGGTAGAAATGGGTATGAAACCAATATTGGATCCTGGAAAGCCATACATTTATGAAAAGTAGACAAAATTCTGAATTCAGCAAGGGGTCATTTGTGTAGATCCTTAAAGTTTTCCTTATAGAAACTAACAGTTAAATAAAGGAAAAATTGAAAATTAGTTGAAAAAAACAGCCATTTGTGTCAACGTTTTCACCTGTAACTTCTTCTAATTATGACAGCTATTTGAAGGCAATATACCGTTATATCCGCTGGACCTTTCTGGTTGTGGGGATATATAGGACTTGTAGGTTCACCAAGAACCCGACGAACCCAGAGCCAATAATTGAGCAACATCTTCCAATGATTTTTTTTAAGTACCGGGTATATAGCAATTATTTTGGGAAAATGTATACATGGAAAAATTGTTATGAAAGACACCTATGTATTTCTGAAATGGGAACAAAATGTAGATTTTAGAAACAGTAGATATTTGCACATTTCCGAAATTGGGAGTACCCATACTAGCATGAGAATTATAGGTCATTTTTCAAAATGACTTATTTTTTACACATTGTCTTTCATTTGGAAGGCAGAAATGCATCGAAAGTCAATAGGTAATAACAGTTGCTCTACAATTCTGTGTTACCCTAAGTCTCCCGATAAAAATGGTACCTCACTTGTGTGGGTAGCCCTTGTGCCCACAACAGGAAATGGCTCAAAATGCAACGTGGACGTACCACATTTTCACAATGAAAAATTACCCTTTTTTTGCAAAGTGCCTAGGTGTAGTTTTTGAACCCTTGCTCTGCCGGCACCTAGGGAAACCTAGCAAACCTATACATTTTTGAAAACTAGACACCCAGGGGAATCCAGGATGGGGTGACTTGACTGCCTCCCACCAGGTTCTGTTACCCAGAATCCCTTGCAAACATAAA